>WOFM01000065.1:890883-1172466 GCA_011428145.1 Ericerus pela
TAACAAACAAAATCCCATATTGATTACACACGGAAGGTAGACTGTGAAAGACTTAGACTTCCTCCCCCCCCCCCAGTATAGCGTGAACGACACGATAACGATATCGCGTAATAATATCGTTATCTTACTGACGTCACAGACCACATCAATGACGTCAGTAAAACAGACAAATCATAAACGTTATCAATTTACACAACTAAAACAAGACAAAAGGTTCGTTAGAAAGAATTACAAACAATGTCATATGGTAAATGGCGACGAGTGCAAACAGAACCACGCTCTCTTTATTATTGATCTCACTACACAGTTCCGTGTCCTGTCTATAGAAAGGGCTTCTACAAACACGTGTACTTCTAAATAAATATCGATTGGAGAAAAATCTCGCAACGTGCATTTGTTTATAAACACTGGTATACAAAGTACCTCACTTTTGCACTGATTTTCAATTCTGATTGGTTGGTGTGTTCAATCTAGGGTAATTGTATGCCAGCACGTTGCATCTATAGTCTGGACAATCAACCCTATGTTAAAACTGTTCCATATCATCTCCATCATATATACATCCTTGAAGACTGTGACAACAAATTTGAATTCAGTAAATTTGTTTGGTCGCTATTTGTTAGTTATATCAAGGTATTGCAATCTCTGTTTCACTTATTGTTTATTTATCAGAGTCAAATTGAATGCAGGAAAAAAATAATTCATGTGTTTTTGAAACTTCCTTTTATATGATTTTTAAATAAGTTTGACAAATATAATTATGAAAAATCAGAATAATTTTGTAACATTACAAAAATTATTAGGTAATAAATCACTAATGTTACATTTGATTTAATTTGCTGAAATGAGTGGAAGAAAGACAGCATTACATACTTCATAGCTGTTTGTCTTTTTAGCAGGTTCCTGCTAGTTTATTTACATTTGACTTTAGTGCCATTATCCCCATACTTCGATGTATGCACATGATGGTGCTAAGAGATTACCCTCCATTTTGGGTTATTAATTATATATATATATATATATATATATATATATGTAAAAAGAACACCTTCTTTTTCAAATGACTACAATTTCTCGTTCTTTCATGAATTCGTAATGTTTATTTTTGTTTGACCTACATAAAGAAATCGACTATCTAATATTTACCATTCCGATCTTATTATCTTTAAGTTACGTCATTTCATGTATTATCGACTCAACCATCCTTTGTTAAATGACATAATTTTTGACCATACATCAACATGACTATTTTCCTTTTGTAACGAACGTCGATTTCATTTATCAATTCATTTATTCATTCATTCGTCGTTAATCGCCATTTCAGAAAGACAAATTGTTGTAACGGAAATCCCACCTTCACTCATTCTTCATCATCATCATCACGATCACTATATATATATGTCATACGTACACTCTCACCACGAAGTGCTTTCCCCTACTACTTTCGATCGTACATTGCTGTTGCTTCGCCATTTCGTATTCTGTTAATAATGTATTTTTCATTCGTGCAATAAACCTCTAAATTACCACAAGTCTCAAGTTCTTTCGATCCTCGTTCTGTACGCCTCACATCATGGTAGCCATCGCTGCGGTAGAACTATGAGGAGAGACTTAAAAATTTAAATGAATGAAATAATCTGTTAAACTTATTTTACTGTTGCGTGAAAATCTTTCTATGTTTTCTGTCGTGTAATACATGAAGAATTAATTGTTTTTTCTTCTCGAGAAATTTAAAACTCGAAGTTTAATTAATTTTAATTTTTTGAAAAATTCAAAAAATAAAATCATAAATTTGAAGCTGAAGTTCCCGACTTAATAACGGCCGAACCTGGAAGTCATCGAACGCTAAAACCAAGAAGGACCGCCAAAAAGATCGAGTGAACAGCCCAAGGAAAACTGCTCCCGTCGTCGAGGACTCATCGCAGATCCACAAAATCGAGGACCCAACTTTTCGGACAACTCCAAACAAAATTTAAGCAGTTAGTACAACGGTCAACAGCAGAGAACAGAAAACTGGGATTATTCGTCAGCGCAACAGATGAAGTAAAGTAGAATATTTTTTATTTTGTAAAGGTAATATTTATTGAAGTTGATTATTTTTCGTGGTACATAATTGTGTTCTTGAACTAGGTTGAATAATAATTAAATTTTTATGCCCCCGATAATAAGTCTGTGCGAAGGAAAATTGGGTGAATATAATATTAAAGAGGAAGAATTAAAAGAATTGATTAATAAATTTGAAGGTGAAAGAGTTGTAGATATAAAAATTGAAACTTATGATTTACCCTACGTCACATATTTCACAGGAGAAATAATATTAGAGTCCTTTGTAGTGGATATATCAGGAAGAATAGAAAATATTAGTAGCCTAAAATATATTAAAATTGCAGAATCCTCAGTAAACTATTTCTCAAATAGAATTTATAGTTCAGAAAAATCAAAAGAAAAATTCATGAATAGATTTTTCTAATTGAATAAATTAAAAAAACTGGATAAAATAGAAAATCGTAAAGAAAAAAGTTTGATAGAAAAATTAGAAAAAGAATCAATCGAAAATAAAAAATACACACCTATTTGTAATAAGGAAAATAATTTGTTAGGTTTTGAAAAAATAGAAGAAGAAATGGCATCCCCAAACGAAATCAAACCCATCCAAGCCCCACTTGGAAAAGTTTTTAATGGAAAATACTATTTAGATTGGCGTAGAATGATCATATCTGCCATCCGAGGTGCGGGATACTATGACATCTTTGGGGAACACGAGTTTTTACAGCCATATATAAATAATATTGATGATTTAAATTTTCGACCAGATAGAAATATGATTAATTACTGTAAAATGCAGGATAACGCCAAAGCGTTTGTTTTAGAGAGAGTATCTAATGAAATAACAAAACAAATACGAGATTGCAATACAGCAATTCATATGCTAAAAAAATTAGATAATATTTATGGCACAAAAACTTCTGTCACTGCAAATATGGCGAAAGCAAAATGGACTGAATTTAGATTTCAACCAGGAGGAAATATGAAAGGTTTCTTAAAAAAATGGGATGAATTAGTAACCGACGTGAGAGATAGCGGTAAAGAAGTCACCGAGTCAGAGGAATTAGAAAATTTACAATTAGCCTTATGTTACGAACAGGCAATTGCGAAAATCCAATATGAAAATTTACCTTCAAACGAAAAAAATTTAGACAATTTTAAAAGAATACTAAGGGAGGACTCTGATCAGAAATTCAGGGATCAAACTTTAAAGAAACAAAATGGTAATAATAATCAAGTTAATAATAATTATAAAAATAATAATAACTATAATAGGAATAATTACAGGGGAAGATATAATAATTATAGAAATAGAAATAATTATAGAGGAAACGGAAATGGTCGTAATGGTTACACTAATGGTAATCGAAACAATTTTAATAATAACGGTAATTTCAATAATAATGGTAATGGTATCAATAACGAACCAAATCAAAATCAAAATAATAGTTCAAATAGTAATGGCAATGGTGGTAATGGAAATTACAGAGGAAATAGTTATAGAGGCAACTCAAATTATAGAGGAAATAACTATAGAGGTAACAATTATAGAGGCAACAATAGGAATAATTATCAGAATAATAATCCAAAATGCTACAAATGTGGGCAATTTGGCCATATAGCGCAAAATTGCAGTGGTAATAATTCACAAGAAAATAATAATAATAATAATTTTAATAATAGTCAGGGAACATATCCCCCAAAAACTAATACAACCCAACCGAACTCTAATAAAAAAGAGAACTCGGAACAACAGGTGAAAATGTCTTGTATGGTAAAAAAATTTAATAAAAATAATAATGAATGGTTAATGAACGAACTAATAAATAAAAATAAAAATAATAAATATGAAAATTATGAAATATTAAATCATAAAGCAATTTTGGATGGAGCTGCAGAAGTGCATTTAACATCTGACTTGGATAAATTAGTCGATGTTAAAAAATTTGTGACTCCAATAAAATTGCAATGTGCAGGTAAAAATACTTTTTTATATGCTACCCATACGGGAAGAATGGTGATCAAAGTCGAGAATTCCAGTAAGATTCAATCATTGATAGAGTTAAAGGATGTTCATTATGTGCCAGATCTAAATTTAGATATCATTTCAGCTATAAAAATTACGAACACTGGTATGATCAATATCGATCAACAAAAAGATATAGCTAATATATATTTTATTGAAAATGCTGAAATAATTATAACAGCAAAAAAAGAAGAGGGAATATTTTATATATATTATAATATCGAAAATAAAAACAAAAATTATAATAATAATATTAATAATAATGATAATAATATAATATGTGCACCTGTCACCCAGAATATAGATGATGAATGGGATGATTTTACTGTGGAATTAGAAATTCAGGAAGATGACGATAATGAGGAATCATCTGAGGGGGGTGAGAAAGATGAAATAAAAGATGATAATAATGAAATTGAGGAAATACCTCAAAATCCACAAATAAATAATAATATTAATAAAAAATTAATTATACATAGGAGACTAGGGCATTTGAATGCCAGATATCTACAAAAACTTAAAAATTTGGCAGTAGGCATTCCAGATAATATAAATTTTAGGGATGAGGATTTTTTAAATTGCCAAATATGTTGCATTGCTAATAATTCGAGATTGGGTCATAATAGTGTTAGAAATAAACCTACTCGAAAATTAGAAATAACATCCTCAGATATTATGGGTCCATTTACTCCTTCAGTAGCAAATCAAAAATATATCCTAACATTTATAGATCATTTCTCGAAATATACGTTCGTAATGCCCATTGTTAGCAAAAGTCAGGTAACAAATGAATTTAAGAATATTATATTATCCATGAAAAATAAATTCCCAGAGTACCCCATAGGGACTATTAGGTGTGATAACGCCAAAGAATATACTGATATAAAAATACTAAATTATTGCAAAGAGGTTGGCATAACGATGGATTATGTGGTGCCATATTCCCCGGAATTAAATGGTGTTGCCGAAAGGCAAAATCAAACTTTAATGAGGAGAGTACGGGCCATGTTAATTGATGCCAACCTTGACATAAAGTATTGGTCTTATGCTGTAGTAACAGCGGCCTATTTAATTAATAGATCCCCCACAAAAGCAAACGAAGGGTATAAAACACCCTACGAACTATTCTATGGGATAAAACCAAACCTTAAAAATTTAAAAGTTTTTGGAGCATTGACCTACAGACATATTCCTGTAGAAGTCAGAAAGCAAAATGCCACTAAAGCCAAAACAAAATCTAAAAACAAAATTGACCCAAAGCTAGCACATAGAGCCGAAAAAAATATAATGATGGGTTATACGAATACGGGATATTGTCTTAAAGACCCCTATAACACAAAATCATACATCTCATGTGATGTTAAAGTGGATGAAACCCAGAATATAAAATCGTTACTGATAAATAATAAACCATTAGTAATAAAGTCATCAGATTACGAGTATGATTTGGGGATAATTAATCCTGTAGTCATGAATATAAATATAAGATATAATAAAATATATATAGAAGATAACATACCTAGAAATTATTCTGATATAGAATCAAACCCTTTTAGAGATGATTGGATCAGAGCAATAAATGACGAATTTAATTCTCTCGATGATATGAATGTGTGGGAAATAATCGACTATGATCGCCAAAAACTGATAGATACAAGATGGATCTTCACAATTAAATTTGATGAATTTGGGAATCCAAAACCCAAGGCAAGGCTTGTAGCAAGAGGTTTTAAGGATAGAACCGAATATAATATTGCGGAAACCCATGGCCCCGTAGCATCAGTAGGGACAATAAGATCATTGCTATCTATAATAAATAAAGAAAAATTAATTATGGTACAGTATGATGTAAAAACTGCGTACCTAAACTCACCAATTATTAAACCTATATTTGTACGAAAACCTGAAGGTGTGAATATCAACACAAATCAGGTTTTGGAATTGAAAAAGTCTATATATGGACTAAAAACGTCTAGTAAGTCATGGTATGACCTGTTGGACGCAAAAGTAAGGGAGATGGGCTTTACTAAAACTAAGAGCGATAGATGCTTATACACAATAATTAATAATAATGAAAAAATATATTTTTTAACCTATGTAGATGACATATTGATCGCATCAAACTTACAGTCATCAATTACAAAAATAAATGAGGAGCTACAGAAAGACTTTACGATTACCATAATAAATAACCCAAAATTTTTTGTGGGACTAGAAATAAATAGAAATATAGAACAAAATACAATAATACTTTCCCAATACAAACACATAGAAAAAATGTTAAAAAAATTTGGAATTTCGGAGTTGAAAAATACGAACACTCCGATGGAAACGGGATTAAAATTGGATAAAATTGAAGGTGGCATAGATGACACCGAATATAGGTCAATGATAGGTGGATTGCTATACTTAGCGAGACTTACAAGACCGGACATATTATTCCCGGTAAATTTTCTATCTCGCTTCCAAAATAATTCTAATCATACATTAAAAAATTATGCAAAAAGAATTTTCAAATATATTAATACTACGAAAAATTACAATATAATATATAGATCAGAAGGGGATGGTATACAGGCCTATATTGATGCCTCATATGCACCCCAAGTAGATGAAAATAATATAGATATAAATAATTTAGGTAAAGGAAAATCCATAACTGGATTTATGATATTTTCTTATGGGGATTTAGTAGAATGGAATTGCGGTAAGCAAACTATTCATGCATCATCTAGCACGGCAGCTGAAATAATTGCAGTTTATGATGCACTTGATACCATAAAAGTCACACAAAATATAAATTATGAAATTTTAGGTGAAAAATTAAGCGTAGATATAATGGAAGATAACATTTCAACGCAAAAAATATGTTCAGGGGGTAGTCAGAAAAAGTCGAGAGCCCTAATGATCAAATGCTACTCAATTTTGGAGGCATTTGAAGAAAAAATAATATTCTTTAGGACTGTAAGCTCCGAAAATCAGTTAGCAGACATTTTGACAAAATCACTAGATCGATCAAAATTCGAAAATATAGTTGTCAAAATATTAAACGAAACGAATATTTACACATAATTGATATAAAAATAATTCGTTTATTCCAAAGTCATAATATATTTCAAAATTCATCATCATAAAGTACAAGTCGTCCCAAGTCCAAATATAAGTCGTAACATGAAAATAAATGCTTAAAATCTAACCTTCAATTTAATGCAAAATTAGTACTCAACAATACCATTTACCAGAAAATACTTGCAATAGATAAATGCGTCAATTCTCGAAAATATTAACAAAGAAAAAAGCAAGAAAATCAAGCAAGTAGAAACCCTACAATTCGAATAATAAAAACTTTATACATTTTCAAGCAACCGTGAGAGAAATACACATAATATTCCCACACGAAGTAATGAAAGGTAATTCCTTCAACAATCAACACAATAGAGATTAAATCCATTACATGACCGCAAATTAAGATAAGTCGAAAACGTTCCTCTATATTGTAAGCGCCAGTTCAAACACAATGATATACTCGAAAGATAAAGATGCGATGCGATGAATATTATTCTATAATCTTTTTTCATGTCATGTACCATAGATAATACCTGTTAAACGTAACGTTTCTGATAAACGATCGTGTGCCTCATAAACCTTTGTTAATTTATTTTATCGTGATTATTTTTTTTTCTTTTTTTCTTCTCTTCTTATATAAACGTAAATGTTCGAGAATATTTTTGAGCACACTTCTGAATATATTTTGTATTAGTCATCAATGTATACGAAAATTTTTTTTGCATGTTACCATTTTTATTTTTTATATACATTTATTTATTTTATTTTTTTTCTCTTCGATGCCATATATTATTCTGCATCACATATTAACCCACTATTGCATGTATTTTACCATTTTTTATATATTTATTTATTTTACCCTTATTATTCTCGAAGCACAGCAAAGCAAAATTTTTTTTAGAAACACAAAGTTACCATAATATTTAAATAATACGATGTCAACATTTTTATTTTTTTTGAAATATTTTATTACGCATATGTCATTTTGATATTAATATTTTTTGTATAAACAATAATAATTCGTTTACTTTCAGCGTCAGACATGATGAAGAACTCATTCGATAAAATTTCAGGGGGGTGTTGTAACGGAAATCCCACCTTCACTCATTCTTCATCATCATCATCACGATCACTATATATATATGTCATACGTACACTCTCACCACGAAGTGCTTTCCCCTACTACTTTCGATCGTACATTGCTGTTGCTTCGCCATTTCGTATTCTGTTAATAATGTATTTTTCATTCGTGCAATAAACCTCTAAATTACCACAAGTCTCAAGTTCTTTCGATCCTCGTTCTGTACGCCTCACATCACAGATAAAACCTAGTCGTATCTTCGTTCGTTTCTTTGTGTGTAATAATCTTGAATTTTCTAATTTCACTACCATTTTAATCGTGTCAATAAACTCTGCTTTTGATTACGAGTTCACGAAACTTTATTTACGTGCAAATTAGATCGAGTGGAATACCCGGAAACGAACTTACATATATAATAAACAATGTAAAAATCATAAAAAAACCTTGAAAAACTATCTCTTTTCTAGAAAAACTTTTGACTATATAGCTTAATGGACTGCTAGAACTGATAAGAAATACGTAGGGTTAAATGGAACACCTCTGAAGGCACTGTTAACAGGCGTTCTTTTTGCAAAAAATGACTTTTGATGATAAGTGATAGTGATTCCAAATTTGCAATTCCGGCTAGCAAAAAATTCATTTTTATATTTCGTTATTTTAGTAATTAAAATTATATTTGAATATAATTAATTTTGTTATTATTCTACTTTGCCATTGACATATGATAAAATGGCATTATTTGTAGGTTTACAAAATAATTAATGACATAAATATGTAATACTTTACTAGAACTTCATTCCACTCAAGAACGGAGTTCTAAACCTAGTAACATTCTTATCATTTATTGAAGATGCTTGAATTGGAATTATACCCAACACCCTCCTCAATTTGAGAGCTGAAATAAATGAAAATATAAAAATACAAAGAAATTAATATCAAAAATGAATAAAACAATCAAATTTATGCCACAGAATAAAAAAAATTACAAAACAAATTAAGAATGACAAGTAATTAATAATTAATGATCAAACTGAATCAATACAACTGATCAAAAAAACAAAATAAAGAACGGAATACTACTTTAATAATAATACACACAATTAATGAATGACAAGTGATTAATTATATCATTTAACAAGGTAAAATTTGTTTCTGATGAATAAAAATATGAAAATGGATCAAAAAATATAACGTTAAATTGATCAAAAAATGAACTGAAAACTGAAATAATACTTCACAAACTAATTTGTGAATAATTTTCGTTATTTTGAGATTTGAAGAGGCAGTCAGAAAAACAAATCATATTTAAAACGTTACTCACAAAAATATAACTCAATACAAATTCAGTTTTCACACAAAGTACCTTTTTTAAAAAGTAACGCCTGCATTGTTTACCTTCAAGATTTTATAGTCAAAGAGAAAAACAGAATTAACCTTTGACTATATAGTCAAAGGAATTAACACAAGCTGGCTACTCATCTCTTGTCACCATTGTGTGCATACCTGCTAGTAAAGAGCCTTATGCTAGTAAAGAAATGAGCCTTTACATACATGTCCTAAGAATATAAGGGAACCTTCCTCTAATGGTACTTATTTTGATTTCTTGCCTTCATTTTTATCACTATGCTATGCTCAGTATTCAGTACCTATGTAGTATGTACCCATAGTTATACGTTGTCGAAGACTTTAGACGGTGATTTTTTTATTTTTATAAAAACAAAAACTGAATTAGCATACAAATACAAAATTTTCGTTATTAATTAATTTTTCTGTATCAGTTTACAGTCATAGCGTAAAGTCTTCGCAATGAATTGATTTTGAATTGATTCTGGTGAGTATGAGTGTCATAAAGCATATCACTGTCGGAAGATCATGCACATTAATTTTCCCTCCTGTCGTGAATTTATGGCATCAGCTTTACATCCCTTTATTTTTTGAGTAATATTAACCTCAACATCTTTTGATCCTTACGATGTTTTCATTCTGCAGAATTTCTTGGAATGGATACCGATGACGTTGAATCATCGAGCTCAGGATCTATGAGTACACTGAACAGTCTTTTCTCATTTACTAGTCCTGCTGTTAAAAAATTACTGGGTTGGAAACAGGGAGACGAAGAAGAAAAGTGGGCTGAAAAAGCTGTGGAATCCCTCGTGAAGAAACTTAAAAAAAATAAAAGTGCCTATGAAGAACTAGTAAGAGCTTTAAGCTTTCCAGGTCAGCCGAGCAAATGCGTGACAATTCCGAGAAGTTTGGACGGTAGATTACAGGTGATTTATGTTTCCTCTTTCATTTGGTTGTTCCCCACAAATTTCATACTAAGTTGGCGTTTAGTGAAATTTAAGTGATGTGTGTTCATTTCTTGCATTAGAAACTACTCAGTTTGTTGGTGTTATGGTCAAGAATTTCTAAAAAGTGAATAAATCTGTTAAATTATTGTATTTATATTTATCATTATTCGTTCAAAGTTCTTCGTCGTGTTTTAAGCGAATATAACGAGTTTCTAGATAAACGCTGTTCTGTTTTTCGTATATACAAAATCTTAGTTTTCTATGGATTATAATTTTTAATTTATCAAGTTAATTTTTTACCTTCTTTTGGTAAAATTTTTTAATATCGAGAGTTGGTCTCTGAAAATTACTCCAAATTTTTCTCATTTCCTAATTTAAATTTTTAAATGGTGGTGACACATTTTACGTCCTAGCTATCAACAATTTTACGTTGGTCGTTAGGAATGACGCATTTCTTGTTGCTCAATAATCCGTGATCGTTTATGCATAGGTTTCCCATAGGAAAGGACTCCCCCATGTTATCTACTGTCGTGTTTGGAGATGGCCCGATCTGCAATCGCACCACGAATTGAAGCCAGAGGAACACTGTTTGTACCCTTTTTCGGCGAAACATAAAGAAGTGTGCATCAATCCTTATCATTACAGACGTGTTGAAAGTCCAGGTAGGTTTTCATTCAACGTACCCAACCTTAAGCTGCTAAAATGGCCGTTTGATGGTTTGGCCTTTTGTAGTCTTACCTCCAGTACTGGTACCCAGGCATAGTGAATTTGCGCCGAATCACGCTCTTATTCAGTATCAGCAACAACAGCGACAACAACAACATGGAGATCCTTCGATTACTCAGAATGTGTCATTCCCTAGTAACGGTTTTAGTCAACAATCACCGAGTTCTCCTATAAACGGTGCAGCTAGTGCAGCTAGTACAGTTAGTTCTGGTGCTCGTAGTCCTTATCAAGTAAACTGTTTGGCTGGCACGTATCAACTTATTTCTACGGGTATATTTGTATTAACGAAAATACGAACACCAAATAATTATGTATCGTCTATTTATAGAAACTCCTCCTCCTGCATATTCTCCTTCTGAGGATAAAGATGGGGTCGCTTCCAGTCTTAACGAAGCAGCACCATTGGAATCATCCACTTTAGCCGATGTTTGTTCAATCCCATATCAAGTCGGTGGAATTAGTCGTGCAAGAAGTGATAAGTACAAATGCAGTCGACTTATTCGCTTTTTATTTTTTTCGAACAATTGTTAGGAGCAGCCTTACTGGGCGAGTATCGCTTACTATGAGCTGAATTGTCGTGTGGGTGAAGTCTTTCATTGCCAGTCGCCTCTAATCATCGTTGACGGGTTTACCAATCCTACTAGTCATAATTTAAACCGATTTTGTCTCGGGCAACTGTCCAATGTGAACCGTAATTCTACGATTGAAAATACCAGAAGACATATTGGGAAAGGTGAGCAGCAATTTTTTTTTCACGAAATTGAAGTTTAGTAGTTTCGCATCGTTAGAACAATTCCTTTTTGACCCTGTTAGGTGTACAGTTGTATTACGGAGGAGGAGAAGTATTTGCCGAGTGTCTGTCAGATTCTGCAATATTTGTTCAATCAAGAAATTGTAACTATCATCATGGTTTCCATCCGTCTACCGTATGCAAAATTCCCTCTGGCTGTTCGTTGAAAATTTTCAACAATAAAGAATTCGCTGATTTGTTGATGCAGTCGGTCAACAATGGTTTTGAAGCAGTTTATGAACTGACAAAAATGTGCACTATCAGGTATGACGCTTTGTTTTCAACCGCGAGGTTATAATGTGGATGTATTATGTCGAATGTTATTCGACATTAGTTTTGCTGATCCATTGTTTCGTGTCTGGTAATGTTTCACGTTTTTTTATTTCAGACTGTCGTTCGTAAAGGGCTGGGGAGCGGAGTACCATCGTCAAGATGTTACATCGACTCCCTGTTGGATCGAAATTCACCTTCACGGGGCTTTACAATGGCTAGATAAAGTGTTGACTCAAATGGGTTCTCCCAATAATCCGATCTCATCAGTTTCATGAAATCTTAATGCCGTTTACAACTTCAATTTTATCAATTTGATTTCATTCTCATTGGCATTAATCAGCATTTAGTTGTAATCCTCTTTTATTATTCATTATTTTCTGTTTCGTTATCACTGTAATTTAAATTTTCCAAGTTAGTATAACCTGAAAAATTTCCTCTTGAACAACGTAACTTTTCATTTATTCTTTAATTCGGTATAATTATTTTTCATTTCCGAGTTCCAAACTATAAATCTATAAATAATGTAACAGCAAAACAACGTCATTCTTGGTATCGAAAATCATTTTATGTGTGGGTTTAGCTTGGCCATTTCAAAACTTTTTTGCTTTTATTTTTTCTCCATTAATTTAGTTTTTGTACTCAATAACGGACAGTTCTTACATACTTCTTCAGACTGGTACAAGCATGCTAAAATTGGCATTTCCTGCGTATCCATTAACGATCGGTCAACAAAGCGATGAAAAACGAAACTTCCTCTGAAAGTATGCAGTCTGCAAGATAAGGAATCGTGTTTTTCATAGTATCTCATTATTATTTAGTCGTTATTTTATATATACATTTTTTGTAATAACGTTTAAGTGTGTTAAAGTTCAAATAAAAGTCCCTTCTCTTTCTTTACTCCATTCATTTTTTTCTAAACTTGCTAAAAATTTAGATAACATTGAGCTTATGTAAGTGGCTTTCAAAGACAGCGTGATTTTTTTCGAGCTTAATATTGTGCTTTCATTATACTTAATATTTTTTATTTTGTGTTTATATTTCAATTTGTTTCCTGTTCGTTTATTTTTATTATTAAGTTGTTGCAACCATGTTTCTCGGAGGTTTCAAACACTTTTTCTTTCTCACCATTGTTTGGTCTCCTTATTTTTGTACTTTGTGAATTCGCTTCGATTTGTGAGCGTTAATTTTGCTTTTTTTAACTTGAAAAAAGTTGAATAGTTTACATAAATTGGGTTGTGAATTACGTGAATAATAATTTTGTGCTTTTAACGGTGTTTTTTATTTACTAACTAGAATTTTGTTTTGAAGGGGGAGAGTTGCGGTATCTGTATTAAGGCATCGTTTCGATTCTAATTAATTTTATTTCGATGGAATATACGTCAGGATGTGACAACTGGTGACCCAAGTGCCTGATTCATTAAATTTTTGTTGAATTGAGTGTTTCGTTTGTGCCTAAGTAAATTTATTTCATAAAAATTCGTTGATAATACAGAAATAACGTTTTGGGTTACGGAGTGAACTGGACACGAATCACTGTTTCGTTAAAATTCTGTAATGCTTTGTGTAGTAATTTTTTTTATTCCGGAAGTCCAGTAGGTCATGTGAAAGTTATGCTCCACTATTCTCTGGTCGTTTCTCACTCGATGACTTCGCTAGGAAGACTTATGAAGATTGCACCATTAACAGTCAAGAGCTAAGGAACATCATAAGAAAAAATTACCAACTAGCTGGATTTCTACGATCATTTGTTGGCTACCTATTTCGTGAATGATTCCCCAAACGTGAAATATGGCAGATTTAAGTGAGCACATCTCTCATGTTATAGGTCAGACAACAATTATAATCATCTTAAAAATTGGAAAATTGGAACTCGAACAACTTGCCTCATAAAATTTCGAATAGAGATCGCAGCGAAAGCTTTTTTAGGGGGAAGAGTGAAAAAAACGAAAATTGCCAAGAGAAATTTTTGAAATTTCTAACAGCTAAAAACAGAGGTCATCAACTGGCTCGATTTGCCTGCTAGCGTATACGCGTATATACATCTGATATAGGTACCTACCTACCTACCTACCTATAAGACTGTCAATTTTACAAACTCTAAAAAATTTTCTGCAAAGTTATAACAGCTTAACTACGGTTTATTAATTGTATTTGCACGCTAAGGACACAGGCACGCCTAATTACCCATTTAATGCATACCGATGGCGCCGCTGTATTGCCCACAGAGAATGTGTGTTGAATTTTGGCAGAAATATGCCTGACGTACTTAGTTGAACCTTTATTGTAGGTAGGTGGCCGCAGTATCCACACTTTCACAACAGGGCGTACCTACACGTACAGGTGTATACGTATGGTCTAAATGGCGAAGTTAGCTTTCAGAAGTGCCGCAACGAATTGAAAAAAGGAAGAAATCCGTAGTTGGGCGTCATTTTGAAGGGGTTAACGCGTGCTAAGCAACGCAGAATTCACACGTTTGACGCGAGGCGAAACAAATTGCGGCCGTTCAACTTTTCGTTCAACTTTTCGATAGAAAGTTGAATACCTACCTAATTTTGTTTTGTTCGTTGGGTGAAGTTTTCAAATAGACTTACCTATCGCTACTGTTGCGCACGCAGTCGATTGCGAAACACGATGCAGCGCGTGCGGGTCGTCTGGAATTACCCATTTAGGAGGTGGCTTCAACCAGCGGTAGCGGCGGTAGCGGCGGCAGCAATAGATCGGCAACCCGCGTAGCCGAACAGCTCGACGATGAAACGAATGCAGCCGGCGCTGAAACGGTCCGCGACGGATGCGGCCGCGTCCGAGGCACGAGCTGCCGGACGTCGGGCGCACCGTCGGCAGTTCTCGGCGCAACCCGCGATGACGGTGGACAACGAGACGATATTCGTCGTACGCTACGCCACTAGTCGAATTTACATCGTGGGCACGAATCACATCGATGGTCGGTACGTGCGGATCGTGCAGAAGCTGCTGAAACGCGTGCGTCCGCAGGTGGTGGGCGTGGAGCTGTGCCGCACGCGTACCGGATTCAAGCATCTGACGGCCGGCGACGACGCGCAGCCGCAGCGCGACCGGCATCCGGCGGCCGCCTTGTCCGCCGAATTCCGCTTCGAGCGGGTGCCGCCGCTGTGGCGTCGCGCCGCCGTCGGCGAAAAGCTGAGCCTGCTGTACGCGTACGGCGCCGTCCGGTACGCCGAGTCGAAGAGCTTCCGGGTGCAGCTGCAGCGGTACCGGGCGCTGCGCACCTTCAAGCTGCGGCCGCCGACGCGCCTCGACGACAGCACGTGCATCGGCGCCGAATTGATGGCGCCGTTTCGCGACTTCGTGTGGCGCAGCGACGGCGCCGACTCCGTCTACCTGAGCAACACGTGCACGCGGTACCGCATCCTGCTGCTGGACCGGCCCGTGCAGCAGACGTACGCCGCCATGGCGGACGCGCTCACCGAGCAGGACAGGCTGCGCATCAAGCAGTACAAGGCGAACTTCGAGGACGAATTTGTGGCCCGGCGAGCGCGCAACCAGCCGACCGTCATGTCGGACCTGATGCTGGCTGCGGACGCCAAGCTGAGGCAGATTTTCGTGCGGCAGCGGGACGTGCACATGGCCGAGACCATGTTCGCCGCTCTACTCCAACGTCGGATACCCAAAATGGTGTGCGTCATCGGGCGGACGCACGTGAACGGCGTTTTGCTCGAGCTGAGCAGATTGTCGGCGCGGGCCGCAGAAACGCTCTGAGGCGGCCGCCGCGCGTCCGGCCGGTCCGCCTCTTCGAATTTTCTTCGTTCCGTCGTCGTTTGTCCGCCAACATTCCCTCTCCCTACGTAGGCCTACATACCTATATACCTGGTATACGTGTATGTGTACGTACATGTACACGTATACACTATACACGTATACGTATTTTATACGTACGCCTAACATACAATTGTTACACAGCGATACGAATACCGATAATCGAGTCTATTAGTTGTTGGAGTCACCCAACAGCCCTATCGATTAATTATGTAGACGACCCACCTACAGTTACCTACATTCGCGCCGCTTGTTCAAACATGCAGGCGTACTAATTACTACACCTAGATAGGCTACCGCTGCGGTTTTTTACACGTGATCATGCGACATTTTACAAACGAATACCTACCCACACGTGCGTTGTGTTCAACCATCGTAGAAACAGAGTCGTTTTCAATAGGCTTTTTCACACCATCGGTGCATTCTCTTATGTAGCTTCCGAAAACGTGACATTGTAATAAAATCTAAAGGTCGAACCATGCCATAAACGTTTTACATTATTCACTACGCTTTTTTACTGGCGGTAATTATGCTTTTTTAGAAGCTGCGCGTAAAAATGCTGAATGTAAGCAACAAAAGCTGCTTGCTTAGAATTAGAGATCTACAATCTAAAAATTAGGTACCTACCCTTAAACTTTTGTTTACCGCAAAATCTCGTGGTAAAGAAGCTGCGTGAAAACACAACATTACCAGTGAAGATGGTAATTTTTTGGTTTTTTGTATGTACCGCGTCCGCAGGTTTTGAACAACCCTGTATGTAGCCTACCTAAGTAGTAATGAGTTGATTTTTCAATTTCTTTTTTGAGTAAGGATTTTGACGGGCGGCCCTTACGGAAAGTCCGAGTCCGGAGGGCAGTCGCCCCATTTACTCCTTGTAACGAGAATATTGGTTACAAAATAATTAAATACTCGTAAATGTTAAAAGGTTGTATTGAACAAGATATAAAACAGTGAAATACTAAAAAGTTACGTAAGAATAATAAGGTTAACATAAAAGGTAAAGATAATAATGTAAAGAAGAGATGAGATAGATAAAATGTACATAGTTACATGAGTTTTTATAGTTGAAATTTTTGGGAGGAGAATATGGCGATTTCTTGGAGAGTGGAAATGGTAGTGATATGATTGGAGAGTTATGACAATACAAGTTTAGATATTGTCCAATAGGAGTTTAAGGAAATGACATAAATGGTGATTTTGGGTATTTGCAATATCTGCAGAATGGTTTCATAGAAAAGAGTTGATATGAAAAGTGTATTTATGTTTGTTTATAAACATTGAATGTAGAACAACTGAGTCAGTAAAGGCAAGTAAAGACTTGTTTACATGACGTCAATATAATGAGAATTGTTTTAGGTGATTGATATATATGTGAAATATATATATAAGAGAGAGATATTATGAATGTTACGAAATTATCATTACACTTCTCTCTCCAGCTCCAATTGCCTGCAAGTACCTACATATTATACCGCAATACGATGTAGGAGTGATTTACATATTTTTTAGGAGTGCTCTTTCGGACAAGGTGGTTTTAGCATTTTCATTAAAGTGGATTTCGCTATGCTCAGCGTAAAAAGAAAATAAATTGGTAATAAGTGAGTTGTATGCATATATGATTCGAGAAGGAAGTTGACGTTTTAAATCGGTGTGATGGTACAGTATGAGTACTCACTTCTGTTTAACAGACTACACCAACATACAGCTGCAGCCTACACTGGGAGGGTGATTTCACAAATGTACAGAAATGTTATATGATTTTGCACCCAGTTTTATTCGAATATTTGTGGAATAGCCCTATACCAGTGTAGATTGCAGCTGTAAGTTAGGGTAATCCTATCAAACAGAATACTCGTTTTCACAGGGAAAGTATCATTCTGCTGAGAGTTTTTAATTGCAAAAAATTGTTGTAAAACTTCGAGCACCGAGTCCTCGTTGTAAAACATTTCTCTTATTGCAATAATAAAAATGCGAGTCCAGCTGGAGCATACTCACGAAGGATTGATGTACATACGTAATAATAGTGTACACACAAACAGCCGTTACAATTGTCAGAGTTACAGTTACACAAATCTGTCGTAGTGATGTTATATCGAAGCATTTTTGAGTATCGTATCGAAAATGCATAATTTTTTTCTTGATAAAATAGAAATATCTCTCTTCCCTGTTCTGCTGTTCTGCGTATCAAGCCATCAACTGTGGTAATTATTAAATATTGAGAAGAATATACTTTCATAATGTGTTCTGTCTGCTGGTGGCTTGGCGCACTTTTTTGTATTTTTAATTATTTATTTATTTATGTTTTTTATTTTGAATGTATAAAATATATCGATACGTATCGTAAGTATTGAGCAATGTATTGATACTTTGATACAGCTGTGTGTATCGATACGTATCGATACCTACATATAAAAATTTTTAACATCACTAATCAGTCGATCATAATTCTCATTTAGCTCCTACCGTAGACAACAAGTGCTAAGATGTTTACACATCAATAATGTCCTTTCACTGTATAGTACTGTACCAGTAAAGAAAGATGATGGATGAACTTTGCTTTGTATTTATGTACGCTATCCTTGTCAATTTAAGGGATGTCTTTATCAGATTTATTTTAAATTGGTCAACTCGAGTAAAATGTTGAAAATATCCAGAAGGTAGGCTAGGGTTGCTTACTTTTTCTCCAGTATGTCTTGACGTTAAAAAGTCCATTGGTCTTACGGAGTTTTACTGAACCAGTATTATGTAGTCAATGATAATGAGTAATGAAATCGCAATAATGGCCAGAAATAATTCATTAAAGAGTGTTCTGCTCTTTAATGTTTATTATGGGTTTAAAGTTCGCATTAATTTATATAGGTAGGTGCCCGCAGGTAGGATAAGTACGAATTATTGTACGATAAAATACTATTGGAACATATTTCAATGGAATAAAACTTTATTCATCCATTCGAAATGTAAAAAGTAAAATTGGAATGTAAAAATCATAAACAGATCGCAGTTTACGATTAACAACCGTTTCCGTTTTTAGATTTTGAACTTTTGCTGGAACCGTTACTACCGCAAGTTCCTATATCGCATTCCGATACACCATTTTTCTGTTTACTCTGTGATGATTGGACAATGCATTTTTGCAAACATTCTCCCAAGTCTCGGTACACATCGACGCACTCGGACTGTAAAATAAAAGGAGAAAATGAATAGATAAATAAAAAAATTGAAAAATATTATACCTATCTGGTACTTACTTCCTGTGATCACAGAATAGAGACTGAATTTATAATTTTCGTAAAAAATTAAGGAAGAAGATTATTGATCCCTAATATTCCGAACCGAAAGAAACCCGGACAAGGGTATCGATCCGTTCCTAAAGATTTAGGTAGACTTTTTCTCGTCCTTTTATTTTTCAACTTACGTCGTGTACAGCAATAAGACTAGAGTGGCATGGAAGAAGGAACTATTTATGGGTTAGAACAAAATGAACTACAATATACCTATGGTATATTCGAACGCCATATTTAGCATTTACTCCGTTACATTAATTTGATAAATTTATCGATGGGGAGGGGGGAGAGAAAAGGTCTTTGCAACTGTAGTCCGTCCATGACGTGTAAACCGAGCGTCCAAGATTCAGATGTCGAAACTTCCTGTTCCTAAGGTGATTCTACAGGCTATTTGCATCAGGAAATGCATCTTAGCAGTTTCATTTTTCAAATTCTCAATCATTTTTGAGAAAATTTATATTTTCTAATGTTTTTAGATTACACAACCTTCCATCCAAAAATTCTAGAACCTGCAGAAATACCAAAAATAGTTTAGGTATTAGTTATAGAACGCATCTGATCACATCGACCAAAAGAAGATTCAATTTCCACTCAGACAGTACTTACCTACATTTTAAACTCAAACTGAATAAAGAAAAATGACGTTCTAATTTTACTGTTTCAAAATAAAACATAAGTAATTTTCATTCGATGAAAAACTTTTTGACTCAATTTTTTCCCAATATATGTGGTATGCGGCCCTGAGGGACAGATCCCAGGGAAACAAATCACAAAAAATCACAAAAAATCACAAAAAATCACAAACCAACGTATATTTTTATTAACGGACTCAATTATTCGAGTTCGAGGAAGTCAGCCGTTGGTCAAGATTAATAATGATGTGCGAGTCTAGCCTAAATGTGCACAGACAGTTAGGAATTTGGGTGACCGCGTCTTAACAATGCATGTAAAATTTGGAAAATTACTAAATTAGCTTACCCTATATGCTCCGAGGAGACATCCTATTGAAAGGGATGTTAGCCACAGTGTTGCCAACTTTGGCAGATGAAAATACCGACAAATAAACTTTTTTTTTCGTTGCTCTCAGTCCATTCGCCAAAATTAGTAGTTCTAAATTTTTGCACGCTTCACTCGCATTCAAAAAGGTCTCCAGTAGCGTTTTACGCTTGCTTGCTCTTTCGATTCCACTGCCTGTACTGCGGCAATACCGGCAACACTGATGAAATAGCGGCACTGGTACTTCCTGTTTTTTGTACCAGCAGCCGTGTCCGAATACCAGCTATAGTTGGAAACCCTAGTTAGCCAGTAATTACCATAAATTTGACCGAGCATATATAATTATAAATATTATCATATATTGGACAAAAGATAAAACAGACAGAAAAAATAAAACGACCATTATTTGTCGATGGAGTTGTGAAAAGACCAACACAGTAGGTCTGAAAAAGTTGCTGCTCTAAGAAAAAATTGAGAGAGAGGGAAAAAACAAATTTAAATACAATATAGGTGTTAAGAGATACAGTGCTATAACTACCACCAAGGAGAGCCATGTGGCAGTGATATAGGCAAGGTGCTCTAGGAACGAGTGATGACATACCATTTTTGATCTAAAAGATCAAATGGCAAAATTACATTAGTATTAGACCATAATTATTGAAATTAACACTACCTGCCATCAACCACAGTTCGAACTGAAAAAAATTTGTTTCTATCATCGACTCTAACAATTTCATCTAAAAATTCTCCATTTTCAGTCAAATTGAATCCCCCAAATGTTGAAGAAATAAAGCCAATTCTCCATTATAGTCTGTTGATGTCGGTTTGTTTGCTTTTCTGTTTGGATCAAGAATGGTATATGTCATCACATAGTGTGTTCAACGAAATTTACTTTATTATTAGAAAAAGAAAATATGGGAAAAAGTTAGACTATGGAGGGAGAAATTTTAAGGCAAGACAAATCTAAGGTAAACAGATAGCCTACTCTAGTACGCTCACAGCAAATTATTATTGAGGAGTTTATTTTTATTTAATTTTAAAATTTTTAATTATTTGTTATTATTACGAGTGGACGTTCACATCTGTCTGACATAGGAGTGAAAAAATTTGCTGAAGAAATGAACACTCCAATGGTGTGTTAGTTTTTTTAATTGCATCCTCCATCGAGGAACAAAATGTCATTAGCAGTAATAAAGTCTGAAAAACCGAAAACGATTAGATCTACCTAACCTATTTACCTAAGTAATAATTCACCTCGAACAAACATAAATAACTTCATTTTCTCAAACATCCTCGTGATGATTGTAAACTAAACGAATTCTTCGAATAATAACCAAAAGGAAAGTCCACTCGTTGCTACTTTATGATATTTAATTATTTTTAGATCCTAGAATTTTAAAAATTCTGTTCATTTTTTTAATTCTAATGATTTTTTACTCGCTGAAGATATGTAGGCTAATTGTAATTGTGAAAACTGATGTACCATTGGAAAGTTTTTTAGTGTGTAAACATCTTAGCGTTCAGTCTACAGTGGGGGCTAAACAAGAATTACAATTGTCGGATTTGTGTAACTGTAACTTACAATATTGTAAATCTCGTTTGTGTGTGTTATATGATATGTAGTTTGTGGTTGTGTGCATGTTCCACCCGTTGCGCACGCACACAACCACATTACTATTATGTTTACACATCAACCCTTCATGAGTATAGCCCATACTCATACCTTTTTTTCCCCCATAAAGACACCTGTGATTCTTTACATTTTTTTGAAAAATATTTGGTGAAAAATTTTTTTCTACAAGCAAAAGTTAATTAAATTTTTGTTTTAAAATAAAGAAGAAATTGTAACGTATATTTTCGTCTATTTTAAAAAATGACAAACATATTCGTTCACACATTTCCGAATACCAAAAACATAGATATTTATCAACAATAATCATCCTATAACTCTTTATGAACAACCACTAAATTACCCGTATTTAATTTTATAAATATAGATATACCATCTGTACATTCATGACCTAATTGTGGCTGTCCCTCGAGTACTCAACAAGTCAGCACAACCCTATAATAACAACATCCTACCTCACTTAGCCTATCCGACAAGTACGTTTTCATACCCTGAACAAGTATATAAACCTTCGTTTCAGAGGAATAAAAGACACTTCCTCGACAGTTACTTCTAAGTATCTGGAACCTCTCTAGTAGAAGTCTCTAGTGAACAGATAGTCTTGTCAAATGGATTGTGATATTGTTTGTATAAGTATTAACGTACTAATTTATGTACTGTGTTGTACAAATTTATTATTTTATTAAAGGTGTAAATTCAATCGTGTGTTTTTAAAATATTATTGAGTCTCAACTATACGTTAAGGTCCATTATAGTTTGTGGATGATAAACTTGAATATTTGAATTATTTTAGAAATATTACTGCTTTCGAGTACGTGATATTTCTTGTATGGTGTAACAACTGAAAGTGGTCTTAATTAAGTTTATTACCACGTCTTTTGGCCATTACAGAAATCATTTTTCTTTAGTCGGTCCGAGTTTAAGGTACAGTTTGAAAGAAAATTTGATAGTCTCTCAATCGATAGTATTTTTTGGTGTTTAAGGTCGTGTAATTGAAAAACATCAGAAAATACGAAATTTCTCAAAAATGGATACGAGAATTCGAAAAAGCGTTAAAATAGGAAGTACTCGTGCCTCGGTACGAATAGATACGTCTACATTCTTTTTGTGAAGCAAATCACCTTTAAAAACATCAAATCATCCGAAAAAGTTTTGACATTCGAATGTCGGACACCGTGTATGGTAGCATACTGAATTTTGGAATTGATATTCACTTATCACTGCAGTCACTTGGCATAGGAGTGGACCAAGTTCGTAGGTCAGGAAAGTGCCAGTGGAGAGATTCGAACCCAAGTGCCTATGTAATTCGGGTATAGAGCCGAATCCGTGGACTTTGACCATTGTAGAGGCTTCTATAGGCAGGCACCGATCTGATGCCCATAATTGGCTATAGCTAATTTAAAGATTTCAAAGAGTATAACGAAATAACGAACCTGCGCCTCTCCGCAGGCATCCTCTTTTTTCTCTTCCTTGACCTCTTGTTTCGGTTGCAGCGGGCAACAAAAATTCTCAGGTAACTGCAGCACGCCCACGATGGTTGCCACGCAATTATTTTCTTTCTTTTTCTCTTCCTTTTTAATTGGCTTCTCCACTACGGTGCATTTGCAATTGGAGCAAACTTCTTTGCATGTGGTTTTTCCATTCTACGAACATAAAACATACGCGTTGAAGTTCCGTTTAAATCCACTCGCAGTTAGGTTAGAGGGCTGCTGTAACTGCGTATTTTCTGCCTTCGATGGTATACCCAGGGCCACCCGCAGGGTTTCCTCGAGGTTTTTTTTGGGGTTTTTCTCTACCTACCTAAGTGTAAATTTATATTTCTAATGTGTAAACATTTTTGCTCTCTAGTCCGCTTCCTCATGGGTGTAAAAAAATATTTGATACGAAAAAGCTGAGATTGCATAAAAAAACTGCACGGCGCACTGTCCAGTTTTGAATTCTGTTTGTCACATAACACACACACACACACACTCATAAGCAGACATCTGTGGCAAGCTGGTGGCGCAATGCATGCACACACACATACATTAGATACATATTTATCGTGTTTCAGCTGAATGTTTACACATTAAATATGGAGGGGGGACCCTCGCACGTCTTTTTTTTTTTTATTTTACGAGCTCCTTGAAAGTCACCCCTCGCCAGTTTTTTAGAAGATTTCTTTCTCAGATACGGACCTTTCCTCCTTGTAAGACAAATTTTTTGAAAAAGTTTAAAAATGAAAATTGAGCAAGTTAATTTGAAATTAAAAGTTTTCTACCTACATATTTTAAAGCAGTACATGACAAGGTTTCTCTGAAAATAAATGCGATGATGGTTGAATTCCATCGGCAGACCTGATGTGGTTGCATTATTCAGAATTAAAAATACTAAATACGTAAGATTACTTGGTACTAATTTTTTTTTTCGTAAACCATTCTTAGGGCCGGCCCTGGTGTACGATTCTTACCGAACTCATGATAGCCAAGTATAAAGCGTCTGTGCGTAATTAATAAATATTAAATAAAAATAAAAAATTGAAAAAAAAAAATTGATAACGGAAGAACAACACAATAAATAGTATTAAATGCGAGAGTTAAAAAAAGCTTCCTTTTAAAGATTTGATCATTTACGTTGCATTCAACTATTCGGTAGGAATACGTAAAAAAAAAGTTTATTTTATAAACATTAATGACTCGTGTTTACAAATTTTGCTTCGTTTTTTGAAAATAATTTACTACATAATTTATGGGTTGTACGTAACAGTTGACAGTGTGGTTCTGTTGACACGACTTATTTTAGAATCACGTAATATATTTTCACATCGCCGACACGCAACTCCCTTTTGCCACAATATTTGTTGCATTCCCTCCGCCGACGCGCCGTTCCCCCCCCCCCTAATCTATTTAGCGTTTAATTATTGGCACGTACCTACGATATGTGCAGAATATGACCAGGCGAACAGGGCCTCGTACTGCTGAAGGAATAAAATTTCATCCCAAAACCGCGATATATATCGTCGCATTTAGATAAGAACTACCTATAGGAGGACCTTTACTTCCAAGTTTCACACTTTTGAACAACAGTTTACAATTTTCACGATTGAATAGTGCGTTGAGTCGTACCGACGGCAAACGAAAAGCCTTTCATAAACGATAACATAGGTACTCGATATAGGTACGCAATTACGAGCATCCACCGAATAGCATTTGTCCAGTAAAATATGATTAAAATAGACTTTAATTAGATACCACAAAACGTTTTTCAATACGAAATAAACTGCAGTCGGTTCCCGAAACTTCAGCCCCCTATCTTGTGCCTCGACCAGCGGGGGTTCGAGCGTGAGATTATGAGGTACTTTTCGTTTTCAAAATTTTCCTTAATAGCTATAAGCGATTCAGATTACAATAAAAACATTTCAAGTGAAAATAACGGACGTAAAATGGTGAATAAAAAATTTTAAGCTACTTTTTTCATACCATTCGTAGCCAAGGACTGAGATACAAAGGTGATTAAAAACGGGTATTTAAATAACGGCTGTAGGTATCATTATTTTTCTTTATTGTCGAGAAGCTAAACAGGAATATACGAAGACGTAGAGATGGCCAAAGGGAGTCGGTGCGCAGTCCAGGCTATGTGCATCGTATTTCATGTATCTACATACACGGTGTCCCAAACAATGCAAATGAACGGTCCAAAAAATTGTGAAAAAAATTCGCAGATTTTCCAGGGTCGCTAAACATGAATTTTAAATTTTACAGAGGGATGCAGAAACTTGACACGGGTGCGTCTGTATGTTGGCGCACCGTCATAGCACGCAGACGGTTTCAAATTAGGCTGCGCAGCAGCTCCGATTACCATTCCCGTGTGAAATTGAAACGTGAAAAACGACAACAAAAATAAAAATGTTTTTGCTTCGCATAAATTATTTTCTCTTCGGAGGCATCAAAATTATTAATTAAAATTTCAACGGTCGATGACTTGCGGATCAGTAATTGGGAAAGTAGTGGATAGGTACTATCGTGGGCGTAGCCTACGATTCCTCCACGCGCCTGGTGGGCGTTTGGAGAACTGCAGTACTGAAGAAATGCAGGTACAGGAGGACTGGGCTGAGGTGGTCGCCGACAGTCGTTGTCGGACATCAGGTGCGAGAAGGTGTGTGACGACGAACTACTTTTATAGTCCTCGGACTTTAAATACATATTTATATATTAAGTGCCGATCCATAGTGGTGTCCTACCACTATAGGTACGTGTAGCTGTACATTAGGTAGATGGGTACCTACGAGTCGTATTCCATCGGCGCATTCACCAAAAGGCCGTCCAGACTGCGGCCTATAAGCGCAAACGCGAAGGGGCGAAAAATTAATTGTGTTTTAGTCGTTTCAAATTGGCAACCTATTTTTAATGATATTTTACATTCTCCTGGTGGATAACGCATAAACCAGCCTCTGGTATACATTCGGCCGACGTTTTATCTTTGCGAAAATTTGAACGATATTTTATTATATACCTAAGCTGAATGCGTGACAGGTTCGATGACGAAAATTCGACCACGATATTAGGTCTCATAAGCAACCGAGAATATATAGGCCTAAACAAAATATATCATCGTATACCTACTTACTATCTGAAAAAATTAATTCATATGGTTCTTGGAAGATCTTTTGATGGCGCTAAACGCAGAAACATTTTAAATTTTTTCTGAATCGGTAGATAACATTTTTCTCAACGGAACAAAAATGTTGTTCGTCATTTAATGTATTAATTTCCGAAAAATTTACCTACCTATATACGATAAAATGGTGTTTTGTTTTTGATACTGTATACGGCTTTTTTGCCTACTTAGTCTCTCATGGCGCTCTTACTGTATGGTTATAACTCCTTATAATTAACTTAAGTCGTTTTCGTATTTGTTCACCATTGCTGACTGCTTGCATAAAAATTTGTATTTACATGACTAAAATTTGAGGGACTAAAATCATGTTATAAATTAAATTAGTTGATAATAGGTAGGTATATATAGGCCTACATAATTGTATGCTTTTTTTTTAAAAAAACAGCACATTCATATTTTATTTGAATAAATAAGTAAGTATGGTTAAGAGTGAAGTTCCCACATATGTAATTACTACGTTGTTAATCGTAGTATTTTTTTATTTTTATTTCTGGATAATAACTTCCAAAAGAAAGTCTACTTGTTCACTGTTTAAACATGCGAATCACCTCAGCCCCATACCCTCAGTATATCATAACGGAAGGTATTGACTGTGATAAGATGTTTTTTAAAATAACACCACATTTAGATTTATATATTCGTCCATTTCAAGTAGACGCAAAAAAAAAACTAGCGCAGCGAGCCTCGCTGGAAAAAGTAGGTTTCGAGAGAAAAAATTACGAATTTTGTCCAAAGTGTAGAAAGACGACTGTATCAGAACCTAGGACATCACAAACCGAACTTCACAACGAAATAAATTTGAACAATTCCATCCTAATCACGTTGAAACTCTCCAATATTATCAAAATGAACTGTGGCTCAGTTGGTTAAACTCTGACAGAATTCTGGTAATTCAGTGTTACAGTGTGCGAATCTGCAGAACAACTGGGAAGGGTGGAAGTAATTTTGCTTTTCTGAGGCTCAAGAAAATTTTCCATTTCAAGCTTGAAAAATGGATTTTTTAGGGCTGTTATCTGAACAGTAAAATAGAGATTCGTGACTATTGGATAAGAATTGCAAGTTTTAGTGAGTCAACATCGAAAATTAGCTCCTATAACAGCCCCAGGGCATGAACTATAAAACCAATCGCAACCAAACTTGAAAAAATATTAGAATAGATTTAAATCAATGTCTGTACCAAATTTTGTGACTATTGCTTTGAAATTACGTTTTTTAGAGCCATAAAACTGCCAAAACTGCAACATAAACGCCCATCCCTGACGTACCGTAAAACCAATTTTCCCCAAATTCAAATGGTCTCATGCTCGACTTAGTACGAATGTTTGATCTAAATTTCGCGACTATCGAACAAAAATTACATACATACATACATACATACATACATACATACATACATACATACATACATACATACATACATACATACATACATACAGAAATATGAATTTTCAAAAAAGGTACCAAAATGTTCCTTGGGTCGTGAAACGAAAAACGTACTTATTCCCACTACTGGGTTCTTCCACGAGCACAAGATTAATAAGTAGATTTTCGTAGAAAACCGACTTAAAAATTGCTTATTTGTTCGAGTCCGAGGAGACGTCACAATTTACCAAAAGGATTCGGAGAAATTTTTCATATTTTATTCAGAAATATAAGTATTCAGGCATAATTATGTATTGAAGGACATCATGTCCAAATTTTCAGTCCATTTTAGAATTGAAAGACTCTTTGGGCCGACTGTATTCTGAAACCGAAAGGTAGGTATTATACCAACTTCTCAGGTTCTCACCCATTATTCAACGATGCAACATCGCCTGTTCGTTTTGGGGGTCTGTACGTATATTATGTTGGCAGCAGGATCGAAATAAACGAAAAAATTGAGGGGTTAACATCAATAAAGCATATGACTTATTTGAGATTTATTGAAAAAAAAAAGACTACCTAATTATTTAATCATTTTTTGTAATTTTTAATATACTTATTCAAAAGATTTACTTAACTGAAGATTTTTACCGATGATATTTTTTGAACGTTGATTTTCGAATGCATGAAATTTCGAATTATGAATGAATTTGCAAACAGAATACTCTAACAAAGTGATATATTGGTTATTTTGTGTAACTTAGAACGACTTTTTGGTTAATAGATTCAGACTACCTGCTCTATTACAGGCCCGAGCTACGATCATACAATTTAGGCAATACTTTTTAATGATTGTGAAAAATTATTGTGGCAACTTTGGTTCCAATCAGAACTTTGGTTCGAAAAAGAGTGGAGCAGGGAGTCTGGAGACTTTCTGAGATACTAACTAACAACTCGCACCAAATTACCTACTTGATTTATTGATCAAGACTTCGATAATAATATTGACAAAATGGAGAAACCAATTATGATACCTACCTATCAATCTTGTCATCCCAAAATTAAGCCAACGTGTTTTGAAGATGAAAAATCAAAACATTAGCGTATCTTTCATGTTGAAATTCATCATCAGTGTATGGATGAACCAATTTTAACTATCTGTGTTTACTCAAATACTTTTCTGTTTGTAAAACATAATTGTTTTCGCTAGGTATTGAGAAAATGTTTCCATCGATGCAAATTTTCGACATATGAATAGAATATTGTCATACATTTATATCGACAGTCATCTTGCGAAAATTTTCAGTATTTAAGCCCGGGTCATCTTCTGACTGAACACAAATCACATTTGCTCTCCTATCACTAAAACCGCTATTGGTGAAAGCAGTATTTTTTTCAGTTGAACTGCAATTATTTCCACTACTTATTCAACATGTCGGTAAGTCAAATTTTCAACACTCATCTCTCTCTCTCTCTCTCTCTCTCTCTCTCTCTGTCACTTTCTCTATGAGTCTATTTCATCTAAGTACAATTTGCATAATAAGTATAATATACGATCCTTACAGAACGGTACCACTTGCAAAGAACAATGCACCAAATGCAAATGCATTGTAAAAGAACGTGATTTGGGCAACGGTGGTGGTAAGGTACGTAGCCTGCTGAGTATATTATGTAAATACATAGGCTCAGTCGGAACCTTTGATCTTATTTTCATTTATTTATTTACGAATTTCGCAGAAGAACGGAAACGGTAGCAATGGCGGAAGCAATGGCGGAAACAATGGCGGAAGCAATGGCGGAAGCAATGGCGGAAGCAATGGCTGTAATGGAAAAATTCCTTGCGTTGAAGCATACAGAGACTTGGGCGAGTGTCTGCAGAAAGCAATTATGGCTGCCTCCAACGTTAAGACGGAAAAAAAAGACGACTGTTCCTGTTAAATATCGAATTTTTTGTCTAATTAAAAATACAAAGTTCATTGCAATATTTATGACGAGTTTAGTTTTTGGTTTATATTTCATTATTATCGTTTTTTATTCTACTTCCTACCTACAGTATCATTTTATATAAAGTGAGAAAAATATTATCACTTTCAATTTGGAAGTAGGCAACTGTTTCTACATAAAAACTCTTAAAGAAACTCGGTAATGGTGCAAACTAAAGTCTTACAGAAAATAATACAAGTTGACAGTCGAACCACCAAGAAAAAATAATCTTCAAAATTAATCGTACGAATTGGCACTGGGCACTAACTGTCGATGACCACCCTTATCATTCTGTCTATTTGTTTCCACCTTTGACTATATACATAATTATAATTATGCGGACTGAATTTACTATAGTGGGTGAGTGTGGTTGAAGGCAATATTATAATATAAGTATCATTGGAGGAATAAGGTGATTCTTATTACAAAAGGTTCTTTAATTTTACTGCATTTGGACTCTAAATTTAATTTTAGTTATAATTTTATTAAAATTAATTTATTTCTCAGTTTTTGGACATTCTGAAGTATGAACAACGTCAAAAATTTGAATTGGATTAGGATAATTTCAATAGCTGAATGACAGTTGACAACTGATTTAACTTAAAAATTCATTTTTTTGTTCACCTGTAACATTGGTCCAAATAAATCAAATTTGGTAAATGTGGACTCGTTGAATAATCTGTAAAGTCTCGATTAATATATTAAAGACAATATGTTTCGTTTTTATTCGATTAGGTTTTAGATGATTATAATTCGAATGCCAGGTGAGCGGGACTGAACGTTTTATATTTCACCCTAACTTTAGTCCAAATGTTCCTAATGAAATGAATGAGGCCTCATTCCATAATGCACAAAATCACCAGTATCATGTCTCCATGAGCCCGTATACACCACTTTAGTTTCATTAGATGTCACGATATTTTTATTTGAAGGAGAAAGGAATGGACTAGGAAAGTGTTTTTGTTTTCATATTTACTCGTAACTCTAATCCAAATGAACAAAATGAAGTGAATGAGGACTCATTCGATCAAGTGCAATGTCCCGAGTATTTTAACTTTTCATTAATCATCGTAGCTTTATTAGGTAGCAAGATATACTATAGTTTATAATATGAATGCAGGGAACCTTTTTCCAATGATACTTATTTTGATATCTTGCCTTCACATTCTTATCACTATGTCAGTCCATATATTTATGTATAGTCAGAGGTTTCCACTGAATTTCCATACAGTCATCATACCATCAAAGAAATTGAACGCAATCAATTCTAATAGGATGAGGTACTTCAGGGGTCTGGTTGTCAAGGTTCCATTAGTGAACATTATGGAAGCTGATCTGATTATGATGTTATGTAATTTCTCTAATAACTGCTAATTGTCGTCTGTTGGGTGTGACTTCTGTGTCTAGACATGTACTAGATTTCCTTTTTTGGAGTGCTTTTGGAGTTGCGATAGTCATTTGGTATGGGTTGTGGTTGTTTGTCTGTGAAGCATGTGAGGTATGTTTGTTTCCATTCTAGCCATGGTTTTTAAGGTATTGTTGGTATGTTCCCATAGGAATTGTTGGTGTCTTTTTGTCCTTGAGTGGTATGTTTCTAGTTTTTTAGTTTTGAGAATAGTATGTCTGAAATATGCATGTAAGAAGTGAGCTGGTGTGATGCAAGCGTACAAAGATGTTTCTGATTCTAGACAGTGGTTTTTTATTGATCATTATTTGTAATTGTTTAATTGTTATTGTAAATATATGAGTATAGAAAGGATGGTGTCCTACTAGCTTACAGCACGCATGTTTCATGATTCCAAATACATTTGTAAATTTCTCCACACCAGAGTGCTTTTGCTGATATGAATTTCCACTGTATATTATTTTCTCTTAAGTAATTGTTTATTGTGTTGTTTTTCAAAATGGTTGTCAAAAGTATAAAAAATTGGGTGATTTCTAATAAATCTACTATTAATTATAAAATGAGTTCTCATTCGCATAATTTAACCAAATACTCTCAAACTACCAGAAACATAACATCGAAAGATAAAAATTTAGTTGAAAGTTTTAAGATAATATGACTTTTATTACAAATACAGCGAGTAAATATTCAAGAAAATTTGGAAATCAAAGATGGAGTTGTTTCAATTAAAACTCACAATCATTACCCATATGCAGCGAGCGGGGTGAATAAAAATGATGAAATTTGGATTAATGTTGACTAAAGAAATGAAGGTATACACTTTCCTGGTGACTCACATTTAGATATTATAGCAAATGTCTGTTTAGTTCCCTTTCATTATTATACTTTTGATTATAAAGGATTACCAGCCTTTTTACAGATGCTTCATTATACTTAAATGGTCAACTTACTGAAAATGTTCACAACCTCCAAATTGTTTTAAATGTTAGAAGTATTTTACAAAGAACCTCTCAAAATTCTTTTTGGTATGATCAGTATGGTTTTTCAGCTGGAGCAAAAGAAAGATATCTGTACGCAAGTGATTGGAAAATTACATTTTGTACTACCACTCCACCTATTTTTTAGATTTATTGCCAACTTTTGCAAACCTGTTTTAAATGTCCCCATGGAATTAGTTTTAAAACGATCGACTGATGATAAAAATGTATCTTTGAGACTCATTCCATATGCTGCAGAAAAAGATACTGTACATCCAACAATTTTGATTGTATCAATTTCATGGAGAATTCCATATGTGCAAGCCAGTGAACAAGTATGTATTTGGCATTTGAATAAAAAATTGCGATAAATTGCTTGTTCGGTCGTATTTAGGCAGACGAATATATTCGCTGACCTAAATACTCTGCAACAATTGACGGCGAATATTTCTTCTAAATATTCACCATTACCTCCAACTAATAACCCAATTAATAGAGCCAACATTTATGCAGACGTACAACTAATCAGCATAACTGTCAGCACTATTTGGGAATGTACAATAGGTACTTTTGTGAACACAACCATTTCTAGGCCCAAAAAGAAGTCATTTGGTAAATCGATTTACACCAATACTTTACTTGCCTTTCTAAAGAGTTTCTGAGTAGTCTTGCTATCTCCAAACTCTTTGTCTGTTGGTGTGCCTATACACCTCAAGTTAGTCGTCCACCATATGTTGTGGTGTGACACTATTAGGTTTAAGATTACTATATAATAATTATGTACGTGTATCTGCGAAGTAGCGAAGTGATCAAGTATAAGTATTTTATAATGACGAAGTAATTACTGAATAATATATTGAGACGTGTTCATATCGAATTAAATATTGTTTTGTTGAAACACGTATTTATTTTGTGTGTCTATTATAATCCGGGATAACAGACACAACATTGCTAAAAAATTTTTCAAATTGTCAAATATGAGATATTAAAGAATATTTGGATGCCGATTATTACCTTTACAACTCTTACAATAGTGATTTTACAAACAATATTTCTCCCCTTTTTATGAGAAATTTATTAAATTTGAACCATCATATAATCAAGCCAATTGAGATAACTAGTTCCCCCCACCAGTTTCTGGGAAAGAAGAATTCAAAAATGACTACCCATTATTTGTAATCAACCTTCAATATGGTGATATGGATACAAATAATGGTGGCATTTCAGCTTTGAAAATAAACGTGATGACAAATGTAGCAGTACTAAAAGGAACAGTGACCTATGGCCTACACTGTGTTAGTAACCAAAAAATATTTTAAATATAACCCATTAAGTGAAGAAGTGACTCGAATATTTTAAGCAAGGGCCAAATGTGAAATAAGTGAAACAATGTGAAAGTAATAATATATATTATATTTCAAACAAAAAACACAATATGCAGCAAAGACATATGTGTAAAATTAAAATTATAATAATAAAATATATTTAAAACAATATTACTTTTAATTTTGAATCCCATGTTGGCGGTGAAATGCTGAACCATCGCTTTGTAAGGTTGGTAACACAATGCAATCTGGTTTGGAATGTAAATTAAACCCTAGTTTGAAAAGTACATTCATTAAAAATAAAGTGAGCAAGAAAAAACAAATTTGTAAAAAATATTCTAAACATAATAAATTGGAGTAAAATGTTAGCGCATCGATTTTTTTAAAAGTAAAATGAAAAATTGATTAAAAAACCATTATCAATTTAGTTTTTAATCAAAAGTACACAATTAATTAACAAAATCATGCAAAAATAAACAATTAAAAAAAAAATTGAAAATCCAAAAAGTATGGTAAGTAATACAAAAATTTGAAAATACGAAAAAAATATGAAATATGAAATATGAAATATGAAATATGAAAAAAGGTACAAAGTTTGAAAATGTTGGAGTAAATGATGATGATGGAGATAGCGATATTATTTAGGCATGAAAAAATAATATTCAATAATTACTTTGAATACGGAGTAGTTCTATCATTGTTACATGATATCACATTGAATTTTTTTATCCTATCGTTCTTTATCATTCCTTATTTCTAACAATTTATACTGACCATAAGCTAAACTAGATATTCATCAGTATGGAATAGACTCTTTTAACACAATTTTCATTTACCTACAGTTAAAGCTATTTTATTTTCAACAATGGTTCCAATATTATGTCCTAAAACTACGAACAATGTTTGATTTTTTCTAACAATCTTCAAATATAAATCGTCGAAGTACATTTTATAAATTAATTTTCGATTAACAATATTTTTCAGAACACCTTTAACTTTTTAAACTTCGTTTATCTATCCGCTTGAACCATAAGTGCGTATACTTTTGGAGAGAGTGTAATAAATTTTGTCATTATTTTTTATTATTATCATTCTTCAACAATTGATTTTGAGGATAATCGGATAAATTGAAACACTGAAGGAATTTGGCTAAATAGAGAAACAATGACTGCGATCTGAAAATTTAATAATAAAACTACTTGTATCCATATGACACAATTCATAATTAATATTTGAAAAAATTTGACTCATTTTATCGTAATAAAATTCATACATTAGTACTTTACTTATTTCAAAAATAGAAGCTCCCAGATGAATGGGTAAATTACGTTTAATTTTTGTTTCATATCTGCGTATACCAATAAGATTTAAATTGAAATAAATAGCTTCTTTAAAATTTGGAAAAGCCACAAATTTTTCAAAACATGGTAGGATAGTATTTACTATATTATAATTTATCCTTTTTCGAGCATTTTCAATCGTTTTTCCATTACTTAGACATTAATTTGAACATATTTTTTTCAAATGTGGAATTACTATTTGCTCTTAATTTTGAATTTAATTCAATATATGGGGCTAAAACTGGACCTTGTTCAAAACTTATGATTTTTTATATTTTTAATCTATGTTTCAATTCCAACTTGAACATTCGATAATAAGTGTAGTAATCATTTTTATCATCTAACATACATAATAATTGAGGGACTGTTTTTTAAACCTTTTTTCTGGAAAAAAGGTAGAAAATTATGAAGATCGTGTAAGTGCTGAGGGTATTCAATATCAACACTGAAAAAATAATTTAATTCATAAAGTGTCAGATAAATTTTTAATGAACTGCTCCATAGGTAAACAAATAATACATAGACTCATCGATCTCTTTGAATTCAGACATAGGTAGAAATTGACACATTAGCCATAAATATAAACCATTCGCATCTGTAAGAGCTAAAGAACAAGGTGGTTTTGATGAGTCATAGGTTTCCACACACTCTCGAGTATTCTCTTCAGCATATCTACAAATAGTATTCTAACTGAATTTTCCAAAAAACAATACATATTAGCATTAACTGATTTTTTCAGTGCATATTTGACTTTGTATTTTTTTTTCCAAAAATTAATAATAATAATAATAATAAATGAATAATTTTTCGATATGGAAATTCTTTCAAATTGCCCACACTCAAGTGATCCTTGTGGTCTAATGGGTAAACACGTAGTTTCTTTTACTCACTATGAGCTGAAAGGCGAGTGTTCAAATCCGAATAGCTTCACCGAAAAATTATTTAAAAACAAAAAATGACAGCAATGAAGAAACATGTGTTGATGATATAATCACCAACAAATTAGAACTCGTAAAAATTGATATTCTCTCATGACCTTTAAAAATAGTAATGTTCAATAAGGTATAGCCTACAACCTGCCAGGGTATGTTTGAGGTAGAAAGAGACAGAAATTGCGGTGTTCATTAACATATGTAGTGTGATACCATGTTGTAAATTGAATTTTGGAACCCCAGGGGTGAAATTCACGTTTACAGGGAGTAATTTCCTAGGAAATTATGAAAAAACTGTTGGGTGATACCCTACCAGCGTAACCTATATACCATAAATTCAAGGTCATGATGTAAAAAAACGGTTTAATACGTACCTATATTGACATATAATAGGGTACCCTATATTCATTAACGAATATTTATATAATACTCTCGAGTCAAGTCTCAAAGTGAAAATAAAGCAATTTTTATACTATATTTAAGTGTGAAATTTCTAAGGTGCTAAAGCATAGTTTTCAAGACGCTTTTTTTTAGTTGAAAAGTTACACATTCTGGAATCTCACTTAAAACTATCACAAATTATACTTGAAGCATTTGGCAGAACCGAGGAGAGTTGGAAAAGGCTAACTCCTCAACGAGTCATTGCTCGGTCTTTTGAGAACTTGAAAAGTAAATGTATCACTACGAAACAATTTATTCATTTTTGTTTGGAGGGGGGTCTTGTGGGCAATAAACTATTTATACCCATAACTTGAGCAAGTACCTACCTATTTAACATATTCATCGAGACTTCAATAATAATATTGACAAAATCGAACGTGCCATTATGGTATACCTATACCTATCATCTTTGTCATCCTAAAATATCAAAACATTAGCGTATCTTTCATGTTGAAATTCATCATCAGTGTATGGATGAACCAATTTTAACTATCTGTGTTTACTCAAATACTTTTCTGTTTGTAAAACATAATTGTTTTCGCTAGGTATTGAGAAAATGTTTCCATCGATGCAAATTTTCGACATATGAATAGAATATTGTCATACACTTATATCGACAGTCATCTTGCGAAAATTTTCAGTATTTAAGCCCGGGTCATCTTCTGACTGAACACAAATCACATTTGCTCTCCTATCACTAAAACCGCTATTGGTGAAAGCAGTATTTTTTTCAGTTGAACTGCAATTATTTCCACTACTTATTCAACATGTCGGTAAGTCAAATTTTCAACACTCATCTCTCTCTCTCTCTCTCTCTCTCTCTCTGTCACTTTCTCTATGAGTCTATTTCATCTAAGTACAATTTGCATAATAAGTATAATATACGATCCTTACAGAACGGTACCACTTGCAAAGAACAATGCACCAAATGCAAATGCATTGTAAAAGAACGTGATTTGGGCAACGGTGGTGGTAAGGTACGTAGCCTGCTGAGTATATTATGTAAATACATAGGCTCAGTCGGAACCTTTGATCTTATTTTCATTTATTTATTTACGAATTTCGCAGAAGAACGGAAACGGTAGCAATGGCGGAAGCAATGGCGGAAACAATGGCGGAAGCAATGGCGGAAGCAATGGCGGAAGCAATGGCTGTAATGGAAAAATTCCTTGCGTTGAAGCATACAGAGACTTGGGCGAGTGTCTGCAGAAAGCAATTATGGCTGCCTCCAACGTTAAGACGGAAAAAAAAGACGACTGTTCCTGTTAAATATCGAATTTTTTGTCCTAATTAAAAATACAAAGTTCATTGCAATATTTATGACGAGTTTAGTTTTTGGTTTATATTTCATTATTATCGTTTTTTATTCTACTTCCTACCTACAGTATCATTTTATATAAAGTGAGAAAAATATTATCACTTTCAATTTGGAAGTAGGCAACTGTTTCTACATAAAAACTCTTAAAGAAACTCGGTAATGGTGCAAACTAAAGTCTTACAGAAAATAATACAAGTTGACAGTCGAACTGTCGTGGCTCCGCCCACAGGTCCCAGCGCATAGCCTGTGCGCTGGTTCTCCTACTACACTCCTAACAGAGTTACGTAGGGATACTGGTGTTGAGGCGAGGCAGTTGTGAGTTACAAGGCGTGCGATGCAGGTGTGTGACTCCAACCAACTTTATATGGTCCGTTGGACCTTAAACCATTAAATATAAGCTTCTACCCACTACATGGTAGCAGGAGCAATATAGTCTGGTGGTTTGGAATTAAAAATTCCCTGAATTAACAATTCATAGCCTAAAAACGCTTCCACTGTAATAACTTTGAACAAAAATACGAAGTATTTTTGCGGACTAACCATCCTCACTTGAACTTTAACTTTTAGTTGAAAGAGTTCATCGAATTAATAATTCGTATTATCTTATTTTTTGTCTAACAAACAAAGAAAAATAATTTAATAAAGACTAACCATCTTCTCACGAAAAAATAAGAACTAACAATTCTCCACTTAGCGGCAAAAATGAAAATTTAGCGCCCCCATTAATAATGGATTCCTATCTAGAACTCATCATTCTAATATACACGAATACTTATTCACGTATTACGGGTAATGACGACGAAAAAATTAAAAAAAATTAATTTTTCCGCCGCCCCTAGCATTCATCTGCTCAAAAATATTACGTATTTTTTTCCCTCTTTTTCATTAATAATGAATTTAGGACAAGAGTAAAATCTTTTATATTGTCAAATAATTAAATTATTTAACAATACAGCACTAATCATGCTACGTCTAAATAAAAAGAGTCTGAAAAACTCTGTGGATAAATGCTTCAATATTTCTGTTGACGTAAAATACGAGAGCGTAAAAAAGACGAAAATGGACGATAAAATCCTAAATCTATCTCACTCGCACTCGTACGTCTAAAAAATATAAATTAATAACGGCCGAATTTCGTCTAATTTTAGACGAAAATTCGTGTCATTGCATCAATTCGCCGATCCAAGGTCAAAATCACCTAATATAATAGCGATGCAAGTATCGACTTGCATCGCGAAAGACTCACCATCTTACCACTACACACGTAAAATACGTATAAAAATACGTCAACAGCAGCAACGGGGAAGAACCATATCAACCACGTTGACTCGCGCGCATGCGCAAATTATGGTTTTTACGTCAACGTCCGCAAAATTCGTACAGCAACCCTTACCAGTTTCTTGTACAAATTTATCACGTTGTCGCATTTTCCCGTAATTAATTACGTAATTAATTAATTTTTGCTGTGTGTTGTTGTTTTTTACGTCGATTTTTACGTAAATTAATTTCTTTTTTCAATTTGTAATCGTTATTTGTGAGTTTTTACGTAATTTACGTAATAAAATACGTTTTTCTCACGTCGGCGAAGTAGCGGTTAGAATCTTCTACTCATTCCAGCAATTACCATACCATCTTTAATTTTTTGAATTTTGGTAAGTGTAATTAAAGGACCATATCCTTACATTCTCCAATAATTTTATAATTGTTTAGAATAATATTTTCTTTCGTAATAATTTGACTTTAGCGTCTTTATTTTCGTCTGAAAAATACATGGACTCATCATCCTATTCATGAAAAAATTATAGGTCTCAGATCTAAATAATCTTTAGCCTATAAATTATTTTTTCTTTGTGTGTATATTTTTTCAAATAGTGTGGCGAATAGAATTTTATTCTTTCGCCCCAGGGTCATGCCCGAATTTTTTATTGGCACCCTGACACTTAGAAAAATTTTATTAATAAGAACTTATCATTCTCATGCATAATTTTCGTAATTTCGTCCTAGGGTCACGCCCAATTTTTTTTCGGCTCCTTAAGACTTATAAATTTTTTATGCATTTTCCAGAACTTAACATTCTTGTATCAAAAAATACGTTTTTCGCCCTAAGGTCATGTCCAATTTTCTCTCGGCTCCTTAGGACTTGTAGAAATTTTTACTATTTTTACAAAATTTTTTAGAACTTAACATTCTTGTACTAAAAATACGTAATTTTGTCCTAGGGTCATACCCGATTTTTTAACGGCACCCTAGGACTTGTCAAAAATTTTAAATTTTATTTTTTTTGACAACAAATGAATTTACCATTCTCGTACCGACAATACGTAATATTGTCCTAGGGTCACGCCCGATTTTTTAACGGCACCCTAGGACTTGTCAAAAATTTTTAATTTCTTTTTTGACAATTTTCAGAATTTACATTCTTGTATTAAAAATACGAAATTTCGTCCTAGGGTCACGCCCGATTTTTTAACGGCTCCCTAAGACATAGAAATAATTTTATTATTCTAGGAATTCATCATTCTTGTAATTAAAATTCGAATTTTCGTCCTAGGGTCACGCCCAATTTTTCTTTAGTCGTAAATACTTAGAAAAATTACGAAAATTAAGTACCAAAAATACTCAAAATGGACTAAAAATCCACTTAACGTAATATTGATAAATATCATTTAATACATGGTAAATCAATTATTTCACTCTAGTGAGAAGAAGTTTGTGTCGCTGACACTAATACTTTAAAAATTTAAATTTTCTCTGCACCTTTCCTCATTAAATAAACGTTTAACACACGTCATAGTAAATAAACAGCACTAATATGCTGATGAAATCTAAACAATTCTTATTATTTTTCTGTTCTCAGTAATAATCTTAAATGGCAGAAAAAGGAATTCACGATTCCCCGATCTCTTCCCAAAAAGAAGATGATCTTTTAGATCCAAACAATCTCCCATGGTCCGATCAAGTGGACATGCAACAAGCGGCTGCTGAAGCTAAAAAGGCCTCTGAAGCAAAAGCTGTTGAGCCTAAGGCTGATAAATCAAAAGCTGTTGAAGCTAACGCTGATGAAGCAAATAAAGCTGCCGAAGCTCAAAAAGCTCTTGAGGCTAAAAAAGCCGAAAAGAAAAAAGCGGCTGCTGCAGCCAAGAAAGCGAAAGCAGATCTTATCGCTAAAGAAAAAGCTGAAGAAGCTGCCCGAATCCGAGCCGAAGAGGATAGGGCCCGTAAAATTACGGCCGAAAAACAAGAAAAGGAGCGAAAACTCCTCCAACAACATGAAGAACGTCGTAAAAAAGAAGAGGAACAAGAACTCCTTAAAAGATCGAGAGCAATCTCTGACACTTCAGGATCTCGTCGACGTAGTCCCAGCGTAGAATCATCGGACTCAACATCCTCAGATGATACCTATGTGGCCACCACAGTCGTGGAGGATTGCGAATCCTACGCGTGGCGTATTCACGAACTTTTACAAACGCCAATAATTAAAGGCTTTGATTACGAAGCAATCTTATCCGAAAAGGATGCGATTGACTCGTGTATTGAAGATCTAAAAAATCTCTCCACTAAAACGGATAAAGATATAATTATCCGTGCACGTAACTGCAGACGGGATTTGTTAGTTAAGCGTTCACGCTTAATTAAGAAATTCTCGCCTGCAGTTGCACCAGAACCTGTTCCCCTTCTGGATTTAACCTCCCTTCAACAAAAGGAGGAGGAACAGCGTTTGAAACAACAAGCTGAATTGGAAGCCAAACAGCTTGCTCGTGCCAAAGAAATTGGCAAGTCTCTCACCAAGGCTCGTACTGAGATCGATAATACTTATCGCCAGTACAAAAAATTAGATCAAACCATCACCGAAATTGAGAAAACAATTCGGCAAGAATTTAATCTTAACATATTAGAATTCGAGATGAAATATCTCCAATCTACACAGGAAGTTCCTGCAGGTTCTCCAAACCTACCACCAACTGAGGAGGACGATGTGGATCTCTATCCAACATCGGCTCAAGGATCAAAAATCCCACGTCTAGTAAAGGGTAATCAAACATCCAATACTATTAAACGTACGCATGCTATGATGACCAATGATAATTCTGAGGAAAATGAGCATGCGACCACTTCTAAAAAACATAGAGGTGAGTCGTCTCAAATTCCACCAGAAAATTCATCGACATCATTAATTAATTTATCTACGATTAACCATCCTGTATTAGATAATCAGGGACTTCAAATCCCACAAGAATCATCTTCTGGAATTAACGTTTCACTTTCTACAAACCCACTTTCTTTTGGCTATATTCCTAAATGTTGGGAACAACAACCTCAAGATATTGTAGAAACCGGTTTCACCAACCTTAAACCACCTAAATTTTATTTAGAGAAATGGAATGGGGATATTTTACGATATCCTGGTTTCATTAATGGTTTTAACGAATACGTAAACAAACGTAAGGATATTGCAATCCCTCAAAAGATTAATCTCTTACAAGGTGCCTTACCTAAATTTATTAATGATAAAATAAGTCACTTTTTGCCTGATATTGTTGGTTATCATCAACGTCTGAAATTTTTAGACAGTAGGTTTGGTGATGAATCAAAAATCAGAGCAGCTCTATGGGAAAGCCTAACAGCAATCCCTACCACAACAAACGAAATTTCTTCTATTTTGGACAGTTTAGATACTATTTCCGTTTTAATAGAAAGATATCGTTCGGTCTGCTCAACCGTTGATGAGGAACAACTTTATAATATAGTTATTAAAAAGTTTCCTCCTCGTTCATATCAAAACATTCTTAAGTCTAATGAACGTCATGTCAAACATTTGTTTGAAGCTATTAGAAATTTTATAAAAATAAGGGAACTTTCTGACCCTATTAGCACGTTCGGACCTAAGAAAGGTGAAAAACCTCAAAAACAAAACAAAGGTACTAACCAACCTAAAGGCAGGAAAAATTTTGCTATCACATCAAATGAGTCTAAAAAAGGAAAAGATAAATCTAATCCTAATAAAAAAGGCCCTCCTGCTAAACGTGTCAAAACGTCTGAAACTAAAGATTTTGAATCTTCTCTGTTTACAGCTTCGGATGGAACAGTGTTCCTTAAATTACCGAAAGGGAAGAAAATCCCCGTCAGCATCTTACGCACTCCCCTTGTTCCACAACAAGGGAAATGCATATTTTGCGACAAGCTCCACCACAGCTTTCTCTGTTGCATCGTCAACACGCTCGAAGAGCGTAAGTCTTTCTACGAAGAGCACAATCTTTGCATAAAATGCGGTTTCCATCATGCTGATGATGAGGAGTTTTGCAGACACATTCCACCTGCGTACTGCAGATGGATGGACTGCATGGGCAAAGGATATCATCCTAATTTATGCCCAAAGGCTCCTTACCCCATCACCATGGGGAAATGCGACGCATGGACGGCAGTCATGAAGGACTATAAGGCGTACCTGCCTGAAAAAAGTATGTCTGACAAACATTTAACTTTTAAAGAAATTAATACTTCTTTAAATGACCATCAAACTTTAATCCCACAGTTGGACAACAAGGTCAAGGATGGCGGATCTAAAAAATCCCAAGGAGCAGCTCCAAAGGCGCCTACACCATCAACAGTGGTTACAACATCAGGACTACCAATCCTCAGTGAGTCTTGTTCATTTTTTAATAATAATGATACTTCTGCGCACTTTCTTACGTTTCTATCGTATGTTTATGTGTCGAATACTTCAGAACCTATTGAAATTAATGGATTTTTTGACTCCGGTAGTAAGGAAACTTACATTACCGATACTTTTGCAAATATGCACCTTAAGCAAAATTTTTTGAATAAATCTCAAATTTTACGATTTAAAGGTGCTGCAAATTCAAAATCAAGTGAATTTCGATCTCACAAGGTGAAATTTAACCTCCAGAAACCTAATGGAACCAAAATTCCTCTTTTGGCAAATACTGTACCGTATTTGGCTAAAAATCTTAGTCAACAAAATTTCACAGAATTCAAACTTCTCTACCCACAATATGATCATATTGAGTTTTCTGAGTTAAACCGTGAACATACGATACACTTACTCATAGGAAATGATTATATGTGGTCCTTCGTGAAAAATGTTAGACAACTTTCTCAAAATCTGACTCTTATTAATACAGATTTTGGCCATATGCTTGGCGGATCTTTAAATCCCTTGGTGGAAAGTGATGTTTTTACTACTATGTTCTTTACATCACCCCAAAGTGTAGAAAACTTATGGAAATTAGATACTCTAGGTATTGAAACCACTAACTTGGTTGAAGCTGAAGCCGAGGCTGAAGCACTTCGATTATTTTACAAAGATATAACGCTTGTTAATAACCGATACCAAATTAGATGGCTATATAGGTTTGACCCACCTCCATTGCATGATAATTATCGTTTAGCAATTAAACGTTTAGATCAACAATTACCTAGAATGGTTAAGAACCCACAATTCTTTCATCTGTATGATCAATATTTTCATTCTTTAATAGATTTGGAAATGATTGAACAGATAGATCACGAGAGACCCGCTAAATTGGCTCATTATTTACCCCACAAAGGTATCTATGACCCATGTAAAAGCACTCCTCTTCGTGTCGTATTCGACGGTTCCGCAAAAACTAAAAAGTCGAATCATTCGCTGAATGACTGTATGTATAAGGGAAAAATTATCTTAGCGGATTTAATCTCCATTTTGCTAAGTTTCCGCAAAGATCCTTATGGTATTGTAGCTGATATAAAGAAAGCTTTTCATCAGATTGGACTACATCCAGAGGATAGGGACGTAACTCGTTTCTTTTGGATTAAAGATCCTGCAAAACCTTCAGATTTAACCAATCTTATGTTGTTTCGTTTTTGTCGTGTACCTTTTGGCATAGTAACCGCCCCTTTTCTTTTAGCAGCAATTTTGCTGTACCATTTTCAAATGGTTGACAAGGAGTTTCACGACAAATTTCTACAACAATTTTATGTTGATAATTTAGCAACATCGTTGCCTACTTATGAAAAAGTAAAGGAACTATATGTCAAATCTAACAAATTATTCAATGACATTTCCATGCAACTTGCTCTATGGGGAACTAACTGTAAACCAATGAGACAGGAATTTGATCCTTCGTATGCTTTAGATAAACCTCTAGTCAAGGTCTTAGGTCTAGTTTGGGACATGGAGAAAGATGTTATGTACATCCCTACCCTAATGCTATGACAGCTTGTTGGACAAAAAGGTTATTTTTAAAAATAATGTCATCCTTTTATGATCCACTCGGATGGTTTGCTCCGTCCCTAGTACCTTCCAGATCATTTATGAAAATACTTTGGTCTGAAGGGCTAAAATGGGACCAACCAATCCCCGCAAAATTGCAACCAGTAGCTACAGACATTTTAAATGATCTGATGCAAACTACTAGCTATTGTCTTCCGAGACAACTCTATGTAGGGATCTACAATCCCAATGTCTGTCAATTGCATGCATTTACCGATGCATCCAAAACAGCATTTTCTATGGCAATCTACGTACGTTTCCATAATCAGGAGTCAAATTCCTACTCAGTACGTTTTCTTATGGGAAAATCTCGCGTAACACCTATGCGACCCATAACCATTCCAAAATTGGAATTGATAGCTGCCCTAATCGGCGCTAGAGGTCTACGTACTGCTCGAAAACCTATGGATCTAACAAATCTCCCTGCATTTCTATGGTCAGATAGTAAGTGTGTACTTACGTGGCTACTAGAACGCAAAATATTACCCCAATTTGTTTCAAATAGGGTAAACGAAATCAAAAGCATTAAAGCTGTTGAATATCGTTATGTACCTTCGGATGAAAATCCAGCGGACATAGGATCCAGAGGATCCACAGTGGAAAATTTAATTCAATCTTCATGGTGGACTGGACCATCTTGGTTATCCCAAGATTCCAGTTTATGGCCTAAAACAGACCTTCATATTATTGAAACTTTACCTGACCAACCTGAAGAAGATTCCACACCAGTGTACTGTACACTCAGAGAATGTTTAAGCATCTCACCGAAGCTTACCACTTCCTTACCTGTTGAGTCGGACGATATTTTCGATAAACACAGATCAGCAAAATTGCTGAGGATCCAAAAATCCTCGAAAAGAAATATCCCTTATTTCTTTTTGAATTCGGAAACTTCCGAAAGTGAATTAATATTGCCTAATTCTACTCCAAATCCTGTACAGGAAACGGACACCGAAATAGGTCAATTTTCACAACCGTTGAACTTGTCAAAAAGTCATCAAGACATTAAAAAGTCTCAAGTACCATATTCGAGTTTCATCCACTCCCCAACCAACACTCCTTTTGGGATTAAAATTGAAAACTTCAATTCCCTTCGTAAGCTTATTAGTACATTTTACCAATGTCTCAAAGCTATCCAACGATTTAGCCATCAGAGGATCAAAAGGAAACGTTCGTTGGAGCCATATGCGATCATGGACTGTAACTTTCATTTTGCAGTTCTATGTTTCGTTTTTGGTGAGCAGAAAAAATATTTTTCCAAAATATTTGAAATGCTCTTGAAGGATAATTCACCTAAACATGTTTCATATGAAAAATTTCATATTTGTTTAGATCCTTCTGGGATTCTGCGTATAGTAAATTACTTACCAGAAATACCATATGCAAAAGATATGCTTAACCCCATATTACTGCATCCTAAGTCATATTTGACAGAGCTTATTTTAATGCATACACATCTAACCAATGTACACACGGGCATCAAGTTCACTCTGGCTGACTTCCGTAGGCATTATTTTGTTCCTAAAGCATTAAAACTGCTCCCACAAATCTTAAAAAAATCATGTATTTTGTGCAAAAAATCTGAAACGAGACCGTTTAAGCAACCGATGCATGGATCCTTGCCAGATTTAAGGTTAATACCTTTCACTCACCCCTTTACCTATACAGGTGTAGATATATTTGGACCTTTTCCTGTATTCGACAAATACTTACCTAAAAGGAAAAACCAATTGGTGACACAAACCACTCCTGTTTATAAGAAATGGGTATTGATATTTACATGCCTCTCTACGAGGGCTGTATATCTCTTTTCTGTTTCGTCTTTAACAACGACAGAAATTTGGGCTGCATTTAAGACCTTTTTTGCCGATAAAGGAACCCCTAAGGCAATTCTATCTGATAATGCAGCTCAATTCCAATTGATTTCGGTGTATCTACCTCATTACTGGACCACTTTCTCCAAAACTCGGAGATAAAGGACAGTATGGTTATGAAAGGCATTAAATGGCATTTCATACCAGCAAAGGCACCATGGTACGGTGGAGTGTATGAACGCATTATCGGAATAATAAAGCAAGTTTTTTACCGTGTACATGGTCATACCTCCATTTATATCCATACCTTTCAGTCTAGTATAAAAGACATACAGACTATGGTCAATCAAAGACCTCTGTGCCCTTCATCTGATGATCTCGGTCAACATACCTTGACACCAGCGCATTTTCTCCATGCGAACTTAGGACACTTAACAGTCCCTCCTGACAAGATGTCACAGGATTCAACTCCTACAGCTAGACAGCTACTCGATATGTGGAAACTTGACCAAGATTATCTCACAAAATTGTGGTTATCTTGGAAAAGGGAGTACTTACTCTATCTTAGGGACAGGCCTCCAACAGCCTTACCTAACGCATATCGAACGGTATCTTACGAGCCACAGGTAAATGACATAGTACATGTGTTAGATTACACGTCTAAACCTGGAGTTTACAAACTCGCCCGGATCACCAATCTGGAAAAATCGCATGATGGAAACATCAGACATGCGAAAATTGAATTTTCTATCAAAAAACAGTCTTCTAGACCGCTGAAATTTCTAGCTCCCCTCGAGCTCAAATCAAAGAATAATAACGATTAGAAATAATTAGACCTTTATTCTTGATTTAGATAAACCTCTGACTTGACACTTGTAGACCTAGATTTAATAATCTCCTAAATGTCCCTGGGGTCCGCCATAATTGAATACTATGCTGGTAAAAAGGTATACTTTTGATTTTTTGGCACCCACTATTGTTGTCAAGTTACCTCACGAAGGATCACGGACAATAGGCGACAGAGTACTCATATAAAACACTAACCATGTTCGCAATATGCTAATTCCCTGACTATTCCTTTTACAGAATCCGTTCTCTATGGCCATTAAAACTTCTCTATTCCTCTTGCTAAGGTGTCCAGCAATTGCCAGAAACGATGTTTCTCGAAAATGTATATATATATGTATATAAATATACCTTTTTGCGTTTGTAAATACATTCCTACAATTTTGTACTTTTATATTTTTTAAATAAAATTTGTACTTGTCATGTATTTTTCTATTTCAGATTAAAGGTGAATCTCATGGGGAGCCTCCGAAGGCTTCCCGTGTCCACCGCCCCCAGTGTCGTGGCTCCGCCCACAGGTCCCAGCGCATAGCCTGTGCGCTGGTTCTCCTACTACACTCCTAACAGAGTTACGTAGGGATACTGGTGTTGAGGCGAGGCAGTTGTGAGTTACAAGGCGTGCGATGCAGGTGTGTGACTCCAACCAACTTTATATGGTCCGTTGGACCTTAAACCATTAAATATAAGCTTCTACCCACTACACGAACCACCAAGAAAAAATAATCTTCAAAATTAATCGTACGAATTGGCACTGGGCACTAACTGTCGATAACCACCCTTATCATTCTTCCCATTTTTTTCCACTGAACTTACATAGAATCATAGGGTCAAATATATCAAACGCAATTGCGAGTGAACTATATTGATTGAGGAGAGCTGAAATTTTGGGAAGATATTAGCACATGTTAGATTATTATCGTAGTTGAAAATTCTGCAAAAATTTGGCTCAAATCGTACATTTAGTTCTCGAGATATCGCTGAAATTCGGTTCAGATCTTCTGATTAAAATAAATTTCAACGATATCTTAAGAACCAAAAGTACGATTGAAGCCAAAGTTTCACTGAATTTTTCAGCTGACTTATGCTAATATGTCCTCAAAATTTCAGCTCTTCAAAATCAATGGTTCTTTCGAAATTGCATTTGATATCTTTGATTACGAGGTAGTTCAATGGAAACAAATGGGAAGTATTTTGCAAAGATTGAGAAACCGAAATGGAATTGACAGAAATAACAAAATTCTAAAATGGATAACCAATTGAAAACAATTGACCAATTAATGGAAACGTAATGGAAATCTAATGAATAATAGTTTTCATTTCTGTTTCTCACTTTAATAATTTTTGATCTGGGAGAAAAGATTTAAAAAAATATCAAAAAAATATCGAGATATCGATATTTGAACATGGATTGGGAAAATTTTAAAAATTTAAATACAAAAAAAATGTTTTTGATGTGGAAATGAAATGGAACTTGAAATGGAAACTGAATGAAAAATTTTGGTAAAACCAGAAAATGTGATGGAAATGAAAATCTAAATGATAAACCGAAACAAAAAACAACTATTATGAAAAATTTCAGGAAACTCAACTAATGGAAATAAAATGAAAAAAAGTAGAATTTCTTAATCCCTTGTATTTTGTGGGTAACTATAGTTGCTGACAGCACTGCAGCGACATAATTAGTTACCTATACTAATTCCCTTCTAATTTCAGAGTTTTGAATATTTTCTGATAAGATACCCAGTGGTTCAAACTTGTATTTTTACAAGGACTTTAGTGCAAACATTCTAAAACTAGTGTCATCACATTTTTATGTAGGTTTCTACGAAAATCTACTTATTAATTTTGGATCCAGTATTAGCTCTCAGGGTTGGGGTTGGTCACATTTTTTGTTTCATGACATCAGGAAAATTTTGGCATTATTTGTTTAAATTCATATTATATTATACTTTTGAATCATTTAGTACTGGATACCTAGGAAAACACACCCTAAAATGGTGAGTTTCACTCGATTTTATTGGATTCACAAAAATGTATTTATAAACATCTAAATTTAAGGACTAAGAGACTGAAGATAGATGAAAAAAGACTTATTGCGCATTCTCAAAAAACCTATGTCCAGTTTACTGTTTCAGAATTATGGCACATTTTGTTAACATTGGTGAAATGCGGCTACTGAGTATCCAGTAGGGCTTGTAACCAAAATATTTTCGTGGTTAATGCTTTTTGGGAACCAATGAAAATGTACTTTTTTGGATACCGGTTATTGTTCTGGGTAACCAAAAGAACTTTTCTGGTTACAGGTTGTGATTATTGGTTATAGGTTGAGATAAAATTCATGTTAAATTGATTGAAAAAATTTTTTGCAGGTCAAATTATCAATAATCGATAATTTTTTAGGAAATAATTGGCAATTTTTGAAACAATATCTGATTATAGGTATCAATATTTTTCAAAAATCAGTTATCTTTGGTTATTTTTCTGATTAATGGTTTTAGAATTTTGTGAAAATCAGTTATTAGTTACTGGTTACATAAGATACTTTATTTTTGGTTATTGGCTCCCAAATAAGTTTTGTCAATTTGTTTAATTTGTTTAGGTTTTTAAAGGTTATTATACTGCTCATGGTTGTGGATACAAGCAGGGCCGTAACTAGGTACGTGCAATCTGTGTATTCGCACAGGGCGGCAGAGTACAAGGGCGCCATACTAACCAAAAAAAAAAATATGTATCTCTGGCGCATCAACCGTAGTGTGTATTTTCCAAAAGTGTCAAATTTTATAATGGCTGCCATTCAAAAACTAGCTGACTGATTTCGCTCAAATTCAAAACCAAACCAGTCCCTAATAGTCTCCAACTACTATACAAATTTTGAACCAAAATCTTTTAATTTACGGAAATTATCATGATGACAATGTGGTGGGTTTGCAAAACTTTGAGAACCCCTTCCTCCAAAACTACCGAATGAATTTCAACAATTTTAACACGAATGTGTTGCACATGAAAGCGTCTAACACTAGCCAAAATATACAAATTTACGGGAGTTATCGTGATGACAATATGCTGGGTTTGCAACACTTTGAGAACACCTTTCTCAAAAACTAACAAATTAATTTGAAAAATTTTAACACGAATGTGTGGCCCAGGAATGCTTCTAACACTACCCCAAGTTTCATTGTCATAGATCAAACAGCGGAGGGTTCACAGACTTCCAAAAAGTTCCAAAGTGAGCAAAAAGTGGAATTATATATATACATATATATTTCATACAGAAGAATTTGAGTGACCTGTATATTTGTGATCTATGACTCAGGATTGGCTCTTTTCCACAGGTCTCATACCCAGGTCCCATGCAATAGTTGTAATTTCCTCGAACAACGACAAAGAATATCGTCAAAAAGTTTGTTCGCACAGGGTGGCAAAAAAGCTAGGTACAGCCCTGGATACATTACTAAATGACTGTAGATTATACCGTAAGCATACATGTACATACAATGTAAGTATTTCAGTTTCAGCAATAAAAGTCCAAAGCAAACCCCTGAGCCTAAGTAGAACTTTTTAAGACAAACTAAAAATTTATCTCAAAAAAATCCTCTATTTTTAAAATTGTAGGAGCTACGATTCTCTGTAGTTTCGTTTTTGGATATTTTTGACTTGAAAATAAATTTAAAAAAATTAATCCCTTTATTTTCCTCAATAATATATTCTGAATTCAAATAGAACTTAATGAAATAAGAAAAAAAATGAACAATTTTGTATGAGCCTACATATTTTTGTAATTTTCCCATTTTCATTTTACAAGGGATGAAAATAACAAAGACATCACCTGTGTGCCTTCTTAACACATAATGTTGAATAAGACAATTGCAACTAAATCTTATAACTGTGAAAGAGTGAGCCTGATACTAATTGAATTTTTTTTTTTCAAGTCCTTATCATTTTACTCAATTATACGTTCTTATCAATGAGGAATTATTTGAGGCTATTTTAAGTATTTTTGAGAATAATTGAGAAATTAATAATTGGAATTTAATGAAATTGCGTTTACACTATCTTCAAACATCTACTAAAATATCATAAAAATTTCACTATTGGTGATGATATGGGTCTGTAACAAATTGTTTTTGAACCAGATTCATTCTAGTTCCAGATTTTCAATTGTAAATGAATAACCAGAGCACATTTTCAAAACTGGTTTAGGGTGGTGGAGCCCGTGTAGTCCAATCAAACACAGCTAGTATTACATAAAATTTACACCAAATAATTTTCAAACATTGCTAACTAAACTATCAAACATTGTTGAATATTGTTTTGTTGCTGAGAAAATTCAATATCAACAAATTATAATTAAACAAATTTATCCACAGTTCCTGATTTTTAAGTGTAACTCATGAAATAACGAACAGATTTCAATGGAATTTTAACCACATCACAATTAAACATTTTAGAATGATCCATTAAAACTTGACTGTTGTATATTGTTCCATTATGAAAATAAGTCACTCGAGACGCAACATTAATATTTGAAAACTAATTGTCCTAAATTCTAGAATACTTCCTAGATAACTGTTAATGGAGCAATACCCAAGAATGAAATATCTTAATTGATGTTTGAAAGTAATGTAGACGTAATTTTAATAAATTCCAATCATCACTTCTTCAATTATTTTCAAAAATACTTCAAATAGCCTCAAACAATTGATCATTGATAGGAACATATAATTGTGTAAACTGATAAAGACTTGGAAAAAAATTCAAGTATCAGGCTCGCCCCTTCACAATTATAAGGTTTAGTCGCAATTGTTGAATAAGTTGCATACTCTGGACTTACAAAGGAAATTTCAATCTAAATGATGACTTATCTTGTAAAAAACACATTTTTAAATCCAGGGTATGCAACTTATTTGACATCTAGGAAAACAGGAGATCATCTCTTGTAAAGTTAAAATAGGACAAATGAGGGTAGAAAATTTCGATACTATTTTTGCGACGTAGATTTTTATTTTTATTTTGGAACTATAAATACTCAACAGCTACAAAATTTAATACCACCACTTTTTGAAAACCTACTTTTTTTAAGGGATCTGCTGCTGCATACTGCATTAGAGTTTTTTGATGGGTAAACATCTTGGCTCGCAGTAGGGACTATGTGAATCACAAATGTCAGCATCAGGCATCAGATTGTAAGGCTGTGGACAGAAATGTTGAATGTTAATGCTTAAGTTCATACTCATTATCAAAAATTTTTGATGTTAGCATGAGGGGTAAGTGTTTTTACACAACAATTCTTTATGCTCAAAACTCATGTTATGCTTGCCATCTAAATCTTGTTGATGTGTGATTGTGTGCGTGCCCCTTGTAAACTGAACATAACAAATAAAGTTTGAAACAAACACCTTATATTTTATTCATTGATTCCTCTGCAGCCTCTGTTTAAGATAGAGAGTGTTTAGTGTGGATGGAAAGAGGATAAAATTTACAAAATTTACATGCAATTTTCTATTCATCTCTAGCTATTGAGAAGTCTGAGATCTGGACCTTAAAATAAAAATTATTTTTGACAAAAATTCTGACAAAATAATGACGTTACAATTTAAGACAATTTTTCGAGAGACAAAATTCGAATTCGGACATTATATTATCCGAATTCGAACTCGTATTCAAATGAAGACGTGAAGACAGAAATAAAATCTGATTCTCTTTCAGGCAATTATAATGCATTTTATTTCAGTAACGACTTTTCCAAATTCAGACAATTTTAGACAATAATTTGGTTCGATCCGACAGACTGGCGCCATGAGATATATATTAGATGAAGACGAATTGAATAGACGTAAAAACCCATTGACGGACATGAATGCAGCCAACCTTTTTGCTTTATCTCCGGTCTTTCCACGGTTTGCTTGCGGTTTGCAGTCATTTAATATATTTTATTATATTTTGTTTTATCAGTCATCCACGTGCGCTTTTTGCCTATTATATGTCGACATATATATATATTTTACTATCTGTAATTTTATTGGCTGTAGACATTTGGTAATTCCTCTCGCTTTTTATTATCGACATCTCATGTTTGAAGGCAATTAAGCAGACAATAAGTGGGGAAATTTTCTTAACAAGAAGAACTGATTTGTAAAGACGAATTCTAATTTTTAAATCACTCTCTTCTTTGCACTGACAACACCCGGTACTAGGTTTGTCTTTGCAAATGAGTCCTTCTTGTGTAGGCAGATAGCAGCAGGTCCAAGTCACAAGTCGTACGTTTAAGTTCTCACATTAGGCAATTTAATATGTATACCATCTTCGAGATGCAGAATAGGATTCAATCTGATCTACCTTGAAGACAACTAGGATGGTAGTTGGTATTCCAGATAGGTTCAGTTGAAGACAAAGGCAAATTAGGGATGTTCTTTCATCATGAAGAATCAGTAGTGACGACACATAAGTCATTTCTAGTTTCGCCAGTTGTACATCGCACTTCAAGGCGATCTTTTGAAAACACCTGCGAGGTGAAGTATCAGTCGACAATACGATCAGATGGAGTTCCTGGCATCTGTTAGGAGGGAAATTTGGTGTGTTGAAGACAACTTTAAGACAAGCTTGGTTCAAGATGACTGCCTTGCTCTGTCATTTAAAGGCCGTGTCGAGCCTTCTCTTTGCGCATAGTGGATTTGACTCCATCTATGTTAGTAATTTTCTCACCTCATCCTCACTTTCAACCAAAAGCTCCGAGACCTAAAGTTTCATATTAGGAGTCTTTTACACAACAAAACCATCACTCATGAAGACACACAATTAGGTGAAGACACAACAACTTTCTGATGGTTTCCCCTACTTGTAGTCTGCCATAGCTTTTTTTTTAACTTTTTATTTTTCCACTACACACTTTGCTTTGTTCCGCTTTGTTGACACTATAGTTCTTTTGTAATTATATTCTTTGACAAAATAATTCTGCTGTTCGTTTTTGTAGGTTTCGAACCTTGTATGGATTGAAACTTTGCTAGGCTCTTCTATCCACACAACTTAACTTATTGCTGATTCATCATATTAATTTGCTGAGGTATGAAGACAAATGTAAGCTGCGTTTTGCTGTGTCCAAAGAAGTTTAATTCAAGTCAAGAAGAATTCAGCCGTAGGACATAGTCAAAGTCAAAAAAATAAAATGTCTTGAAAACACAATTCAAGACCCCTCGATTCAGTGTTTCGGCTGCATGATGCCCTAACTTTAGGACATTGTAACGTCATTAGCATTTAAACACCACTATACATTAAAGGTTGACTTTATGACACATGACAGGAATCGATTTCGTATGCCTCACAAAATATGGCGACTGTGGCAGGAATCGATTTCGGACGCCTCACTATTTAGAAATAAACAAATGAAATAAAATTCAATGAAAGGAAAATTTGACATTTCTTAGAATCTAGAAGCTTCTTATCTTTCAATCACTGATTCCTTAATTGCTATTCAAGTTAGAGAGCATAGGCTGGTATCATTGGAAAGAGGAGAAACTTTTCATAAATTTTCTAAGAATATAATTTTTTTATTATCATTAGTAGTTTTAAAATAAATGAACCAAAAAAAAATAAAATTTACCATTCTTTGAATCTCAAAACCTTTCCTCTATCAATCGATAATTTCTCAACCTATCTAAAGTACCTGGTTTACCTAGCATTGTTTAAATGTAGAAAATAGAAAAACTTTTGTTAACTTAAATCAAGCTGGAGAATTTAGGCAATATATTTGTTAGGTGCATTATTCAGTATTATCGTATGATAAATAATTATCTCGAGCATAACCTCAAGATTGCAATATTTAACAAATTACTTCTTTAGTCAGAAATCATAATAATCACATGTAGCTTAGTCCTAGAAAAATTCATTCCTATTTGTTATTTTTAGACTTAATCGAAATTTTTCATCCTTCATTGTTATCACTTGATACTGACAGACAGATTGAGACGCTCAAGCTCATATATTTTTTCAGTGAATTTTATCAAACTTGAGACCTATCTAGATCATTTTTTATGCCAAAAAACCTCTAAATTGTTATTTTCAGCAACATTGTCAGTCTAGTCCCTGAAAATGAATTTACATACTGTTGGACACAGTTCATATAATTCTTACTCTCTGGTTTATCATTTGGTGACACTGCTTGTATATTTTGTACATTTGTATTCCTTCATAATGTCATACACTAATATGGTTAAGTGGGGACTCATTTATTTTTGACCCACACGACTCGCTGTAAATCTATTCTGTGTTCACTCACCTTATTAAATGGTCACAGCAAACTTGTTTGTTAACTCTTTTGCTAGAAATACAATCCAAAATTTGTCAACATATTTTCTAATGCCAATTGGGCAAATAAATTGTATTTTAACACAAAAGTTAGTTTTTGGTAATTGTGTTCTGATTCATAATTCTGAGGTTTTATGGTTTAGTAGGAAGCAACCTATGTTTCACTATTATGTGCAGCCTGTTTGGTTGATTCACCAAATGGTTTTTATATTTGTAATTTGTCCATTTTGAAACACAGGTAATGGCAGTTGTAATAAAATTGTGTCTTCTTAAATTTGTGTTCTTCTTTCATTTTTCAACTAAATTGTCTTTTCAATCAACAGAACGAATGTAGTTAGAGTGTAGAACAACACCCTCCTACAGTCTTACAAAATGAAATGAATTACAAATTGTGTGAGTACAAATAACAAAAAATTAATATAACATAAACAAATAAACAATTATCAAAAATATTTACAATGATTTATCATTTACTACTAATGGAAATGAAAGCGAAGGAATTATTTTTAATTAATTTTTCCCAAATGAATTATAATTAATGACTAGAAATTAATTAAATATATATGACACTGATTAAGTTGTATATGTATCTATTAATAAGGGGGTATAGAACGAAAATATTATCATTATTTTATTTCATAAAATTTGATTAAAATTTTTTATTGAATTCGATCAATGAATTCAAATTGATCCAAAAAGAATGGCTGGTTTTAATTTTGGTTCATACTTTTTGATTTTTGGTTGTGTTAAAAAGGGACATATTATTATCAACTGTATATCTTGCATTTTCAAACATGTCAAGATTCATATACCATATAGGTACCTTATCTTTAGTTTATTGAACTTGAAGATAGATATGGAATTAATATAATTTTCTATCGACAAGTATGAGATTGGGAAAAAATTAAACTGTGTTTTGAAATTTGTCAAATCATATATAATTCAATTCTACTATTTCACAGATCCATATCATGTTGCTCTAAAACAAAAATTTGACGATGTATATGAGGACCAGTATTTACGGAACATTTTTGAGCTTCTAGATTCACAATCCATTCCCTTGAAGAAATAAACAAATTTCCCCTTAAAAGGTGAATTTTGGAGCTGAAAAAAATCTAAATTTAACTTGGACTTTATGTGGAGAAGTTTGAAACATGTAATATTTTTTATACTAAATAATGAAATTTTTGTTTTTGAAGTCCTTTTGTTAAAATGTTTGCCAACAATGAGTTTGTACTGACTGTTTTAAATTCTATTTCCCTGCATTCCATAGATTTGGTTATGGCATAGCATTTAATCATCAATGCTCTTGCTTTTTTTTAGCACCACCAGACATAATTTGAAGAGCAGAGATATTATCTTTGAAGATTCCAACAGGAGTTTCTTCAACAAAAATTTCTGTTTGTAGTAGAAAGATTTGAATGTTGCCTAAAGCATCAAATACTGCTATAATTTCCACTGATGTAGAGCTTGTAGCCATAATGTTTGTGTTTTTACATTCCAGTTCAGTAAATCTCCATTTATGTATATCAAAAATCCTAATATAGATTTTCCTAAATTCTAATTCAAAATTTTTATTTCTTGACCATTTACATCGTGGGCATAAGATGCATCAACAAATGAATGAATTCCCTTATTGTTAGATGTGAATTTTAGGTAAAAATCTTCTGTAGTATTAATATATCTAAAAATTCTTCTCACATAATTTTTTAATTAGTTATTTGATTTAGTTTAGAACATAAAAAATAATTGCTGGCAAAAGTTATATTGGGTTTAGTAATCTCTGCTAACTATAACAGAGCTCCTATCATTGAATGTTATTCAGTGTCATCTTTCAAATGTTCATCTTCAGGATTTTTAATGCTGTTTCTGTTAGAGTATTATTTTCTATAGGTATTTGAGAAATTTCCTCTTCTTCTTCAATAGTCAAATCCAGTGAAAAGAATCCTTGTCATTGTCCATGTTTTGTGGGACTGGCATACAAATTTTTGGAGTTTGAAGATATTCCTAATCAATCTGAAATACTCCATCTGATTTCTTTGAGGTTAACAAAATTTTCTGTTTTTATAAAATAAATTTTGACAATATCCTTCTCTTGATCCATATGTAAAACTCCTGATTCAGTGACCTTAATTCTAGACTTAATGTTCAATGTCAAGTATAGTACATAATGTACTTCTAAAAATTTGGCTACTGTTTGAATTTGTTGAGATACGATTCCCTCACAACCTCACAAATATAATTACTTTAATACATGCTCAAACAGTAAATAAAAATAAACATATGACACTTTCATATCATACAACTGGTAACACTGATGGTCACACAATGTTACATTTTCACTTTGATTAACGGAGACTGTTCTCCGTTTGTTTAGTCGTTGTTACCAATTTCTTTTCCTTTGTGACTTCTTTACCAGCATCCCAAACTTCTTGAACTAATGTCTCCCATCTAGTTTAGAAACCACAAATATTACTCCCTGGAATGAATCTGAAAGCTGTCCATTTTGACTTGGCCATATTGGCAACTACCTGAGTTTTAGATCCATAAATTCTATCTAATTTTTCAAAAATTTGATCAACTTTTTTACATTCCCTAATTTGCTTTAATATATTATAGGTCATTCTTTCCATAATGAATGCCTTAGCACCTTCTTGTTTATTAAAGTATGCTTTTGCATTATTGGAGGCTGGTCTATAATGTAAATTATCCATATTTTCCACATAAGCATCTATTTCCACACATGGACCAAAAATGTCTCAATATCCTGCACCCCTAATCAATGAAACTATCATCCTCTTCCAATCAAGATAATATTCTGCATCAAGAGTTTTGTAAGGTGGGCTTTGAATTGAAAAAATACATAGGTTCATATGGGGGAATGACATAATGTATGGGATGTGTTGTAGTAGGTGTATGATTTCCAGCTAAGGTATTTCCTCCATCAGTTGATGATGTACCATTCGCCATATTTAGCTTTCAGGAGAACTAGGTAACTGATCTGAAATATTCTCAATGTTCAAGCTTTCAAATGAACTAATACAAGAAAAAATTTTAAATTACTCGTAATTTAAATTTTATTTTTAATTCAAATATTTTTATTTTCTGACAAAGTTAGTTACAATAACAGTTTATAGTAAACTTGGGGGTCTAAAATAAAAAATAATTTTAGATTCTATTTAAAAAAAAAAAAAAAATAACTTAATTTTAAAATTTGATAAATAAAAACTAAAATTTGATAAAATATTTCAACTAATATGAAAACATTAGTTCAAAAATGTTTAGGTTTGGTTTTGGAAAAATTTGAACAAAGAAATTATTGTATATGGAAGAGCAAATCTAAACTTGTCCAACTTGAACAAAGAAGTTATCTAACCAGATTTGATCTTGTATAATCTTAAATGTTATTTTAAAACCTGAATTTTTTGTTAAGATTTGAATTTTTATTTTAAACTATAAAATTTATGTTTCTATGTGTAATTTTTTAAATTTTTATTGTGAATTTTTGTGAACAAAACATTCCAAAAAATTCTGAATTCCTTCTGAGGAGTTTAAAACTTGACCAGTAAAAATATTTTTTTAAATTTCAAGGAATTTGGCATGATCAGTTCCATTTTTATTTTCAATAATCCCACTAATATCTATAGAAAAAGTTTTAAGATGAATTCCTCCATTAGATATTTTAAAATTAGGAAAATCTATATTTGTTTATTCCTATTAATTCTTCATCTTATAAGATGACATCTAATTTTTTTTAAATCTGATTTTGAAATTTGAGCAATGCCAGTATCATTTGTGGGACAATTTGCAAACTCACGCAAAAGCCTAACCATTCAAAAAAAATTTTATTATTATTTAACTAAGAAAATAGAATTTGTTCCAGTGATACCTTCACTAAATTCTTACAAGATTCAAAAGAAAATTTAAACTTTAGCTATGTCTGCTATGAGTAATGGATTTAAATTTTATGATGCCTAATGTCTCATAAACTTACCCAATATAGACCCACAAAGTCACATACAGTACATGAAATATATTTATACAAAAATTTTTGAAAAATATATTACCCGTTATCTACGGAATACCGTCAAATTCTTCCAAACAATTCATAAGAGTGTGGAATTTTACTGTGAGAAAATAAATGAAATAATCTCACATCCCCTTCAGACATATGAACAACCAGATTCATTCAAAAAACTCTGTCAGTTGACCAAAAATGATGATTCACTTCAAGAAAAACGATGAATGGCAAACAAAATAATGATGACAAGGATGATGTTAAGCTATCAAATTCTGAAAGATTTCAGCAGATGAAAAATTTTGCAGCAATGTTGAATGAAAAAAAAAATTCCTTACAGTAACAGACAATCCAGGTCCAAAGTTAGCCGAATTCCCACGATGAAAAATAATTTCAAAATTAAGCAAAATAGCCTTACAGTAACAGATGATCCAGATCAGCAAAATTGAAAAATTGAGGTTTTCATAAAGCACTCCAAGTTCAAAAAATGAATTACTAAGAGTTCAGTGAATTGTGAAATGATCTCCAAAACTTGAAGAATTCTTTTTTTTGTTATGAAATGTGACCTTAAGGTGATATCATTATCATCAACTATAAATAAAAAATGAAAAAAAAATACGAATAATTGAGTAATCTCAGAAGTATTTTCAAAAAGAAGACAACTGTTGAAAGGAAGTGATATAGCTATATGTAGATTTCATTTAATAATACTCAAAGAATATGAAACAGTTGAAATTGAAATATTACTGTCAACTGTCACATTTCCCATAAATTTATTGGAAAATTAGAATAAAAAAAATAAATGGTCACAGATAACATCATATAAATCTCCAACCATATAAGAGATAGACATGCCCTGTACAATCTTGTACAATGCCTTCCATTGAAGTACTGATACATACCGAGCATGACATCACATAAAAGCAAGAAGTTATTTTACCCAGGTTATACAGCGTTATTTCCAGGTTTTTGAAATTGATTTTAGCCAGGTTGAAGTTTTTTTATTTTGAAAAATTGTACCTACATAATAATTTTTTTTTTTTAATTCATTTTAGAAGAAAAAAAAACTTTTTTTAATTTTTTTCCTGCAAAAAATCTTTATGTGATTTAACATGCACTAGTCTTATTGTGATGTCATTTACGTGCGCTTCAATTTTCCATTGACATGGTGTGTCTATCTATTTATGGTGGAAGATATGAATGAATGAAAATTTTATTTTCATTTTTTCACAGTTGAAAAATAAAACAAAACACAGGTTGAAGAAAATGAAGAAGGAAAATGAGAAAAATAAATAAATAAATAAATGTTCACAGATATCGTCATAAAAGAGAAAATTTTATTTTTACAGTTAAAAGAACACATAGAACTCAGCCTGAGGAATAATGAAGGAGGAAAAGGAAAAACATAGCAATTTTAATAGTATTTTTTGCAAGTAAAAACCCTAAAAACTATCAAAAAAGTAACCCTTTAATGAAAAAAATTTATTTACAATTTTTAATTACAAATATTACAGTGACTTCAATATAAATGATCAAGTTATTTCCTCCTATTGACTCGAACAAATTGACCCTCTTGTTACCATGAAGTTAGGTTTTGTAATCCGAAGAAAGTGAATAAGTAAATTTGAAAAACTATAATACATTAAAAGAATAAAATTATGTACAAGTCCGAGATCAACTAAAAAGGAGATAAACAATCTCCCCCATTACAAAAAAGCGTTTGAGTGGAAAAAGTGTTTACAGTATGTGAGAGATAAAAGTCGTACGAGTTACTTAACCTGGTTAGGTAATAACGATGCGTGAAAGTAGTGTCGCGAGTGTAGAACAACGATTTTATTTGTCAGGAGTTGATATCAAGAGGTACTATTCCTCCACTCTTGCTAGATAATGCACCAACTGAAGAGCGGAATTAACTCGAAAGTAGCGGAATGGCTTCCATGGGTGTCGTTATTTTTGGCAAATACAACATAACTTCTGTTCCAAAGGAGAAACGCAAACTACCACTGGCAATCCACGAAGCATCTTATCATCGTGTGGGGAGGAAACGGTACGGATTCACACTGAACACGATACAGAATACGTCTGTTTGTTTAAATTTCAAGTTTTGCCAAGCAAATTTGAATGAACCTGCGTAACGTTTATTCGAGGCCGCCTGTTTGCGCCTTCACACAACTGGAACAGAGTATAGGAGAATCCGAGTCCTCCTCTTCCACTGCATAATCTATATATATAAAAGAAAATGTATGTCTGTTTGTCTTTTATGTATTACTATGCTGAAAGGAGTATAATCTGTTCAAATTTTAGTAACTTGTGACAATTTATTTCTTCAAATTTAATGTAAATTATTGAATTCAACAAAATAGGGGTATAATAATAATAACAACTAATATTGACGCATGATGATAAACAGCAAGTTTTAAATCCAGTTAGCAAGAACCTTTATTTGAATCATTCTCCTTGTTTACTTTTTCCAAACATTTTTCATAACATTCTCTTATGGTTTTTGACAATTCTTGTATACATTCTAGCGTCTTATTGCCATTCTAGAAGAGTAATGAGATCTGAGGTTACTTTAGAGTTCGATAGTTAAAATAGGTAGTAGATTAAGGAAAAAATAGGAAATCACAGGAAGAAGATTATTACCTTATTTTTATCTCCATTTCCATTACAACTGCAGTCGACTTCATCACTTATATTGACATTACCATTATCCTCCTTCGACTGCGAATTTCCTGAGCTTGTTCCACAGTTGCAAACTCCAAACTACAACATGGTTTTAAATTAAAAAACGAAAAAACAAAAAGAACTAGCGACTCGTATCAATTTCTTTGTTATGAAAATTTATCTTACCTGTGCCATTATCCCAAAAACTTCAAACTGTTAATCCATACAATATCAACTCGAGTTTCCAACTATTATAATGAATAACCCGAAAATATGACGATGCGGTTATATTTAAAATGGAAGTAACGAGAAAATATTTTGTTTCAAAATTCCGGAGGCAAAACAAATCATCCACTGCTATAGAAATCATTCATGTTGTTATTTTCAGAACATTTTCACCGAGGAGAAAGTTTTCAAAACAAAATGTCATAATGATAATAAAACAATCACAATTGAAGGTAAACTTTAGCAAATATCGTTAAGGACTTGTTCTCTAATATACCGACGAAATGAAGTAAAAAATTATTTGCAATTTTTTCTCACGGAGATCAGAGAATAGAACCTAGTTTCAGAATATGACCGGAACCTTTCGAACAGATGCTATACGATTACCTTCCCTAATGAAAATGATGCAAGAAACTAAATACACATAAGTAAGACAAATCCAAGATTCTTGATGAAGAAAACGATAACAAAAAAATTTTGACCCTAGACCAAATTAATATCTAAATTTATTATTCGAATAAAAAAATTAACGAATTACGTTATCCATTAAATTTGTACAAAAATAACTACTACTAATATAATCCACACGAGCAGACAAAGATATTCAATTCAGAAACATTCGGTGGACGTACAACATGAAACTTCAAAAAAATTGCACAAAATATTCACTCTAAGGGACCGACATTTTGCGATGCACTAAGCAGAAGGTCGTGAACTTCTTTCAAATAACTAATCTGAGTTCTGGTAGCACTCAGATACTGCGGATAAGATATTGCATTCGCATCAGGAATCGGCCCAGGCTCAAGTCGAGTCGGCATTACCGGTACTCCCAGGTAACGACCACTACAAGAGCCTTGCTGGTGACTTTCTATAGCTGTTTTCTGAAAATCAAATACAATGATCCGATTAGGTGAGTGTTTATCCTATGAAGATCTGATCCAATGAAATAGAATTCCAAAAATCCACAAAAGTGTCGCATTTACCAAGTTATTCTCAATTTGATCACAAATAGCGAAAAATTCTTCGATACTTTTGTCAAAACGTGGGGGATTCTGGGTATCAACTGGTTTTCTGCAAAATAAAATTATTTATACTTCACCTATAATATTGCTTAAGTATACAACGAGTAAAATAAGTAGCAGGGTCATTACAGCGAACCAGAATCGATCAAATTTCCAACGTGGATAGCTTGAGCGGCTGTTCTAGTGGTGTTCTGAACGAAGCAAATAGTAATACCATATCAATTGACAATTATAATGCCTTTGAGTGAGATTGAAAATACACCGCATAAGGGAGTTTGTTTACTTACGTTTAGAATTTCTTGTAATTGTACAGTGAGACCTTTTACTCTTTGAATAACATCAATTTTGTCGTGTTGAGAGGCAGACATAGTAACTTTATTTCATTGAAAATTCCAACATCAATAGGAATAAAACGTTATTCTCTGAAATGCACGAGTACGGAAAAAGGCGAAAAAAAAGAAACAAGGAGAGCATAAAAGACGGTATTTAAAAATATTCATTTATTCTAAATTCTTCACTTTGAAAATGATTTCGTTTCCACGGGCTGATCGTCAACATGTCGAAACAAACAACAGAAAACATATAAACCAGAATGTTTATCAATTTATCTCTAATAATTTGTTCTCCCTTTCGTGCATTAACCACTCAACGAAAGTATATGTTCATACATATCAAATAAAAGCTCATGATCCACAGATAAGGCAAAACTACTTATTTTTTCAATTTGAATTATATTTTGAGCTTAATTGAGATTTTAAAAATATATTGGAGGAGACAATATAACAGTAATTAATCACGAAAAGAATTTAATTTGTATGTTCGCCATACAAAAGACAACTGAACAGAAGTGATTAGTGAACTCATCGTAATGTGAGTTCTTGACATACATAGATAACATGAGTACATGAGGTCACACAGAAAAATTATAGTAATATTGATGTGAGGTATGCAGAACGAGGATCGAAAGAACTTGAGACTTTTGACTTTTAAGAAGTTTATTCCGCAACTAAAATATATTTTACAAACGAAAAAGTAAATGGCGAAGCAACAGCGATATGCGATCGAAAGTAGAAAAGTAGAAGGGGAAACACTTCGTGACTAGACTGTACGTGTGACATATATATATAGTGATCGTGATGATGATGATGAAGAATGAGTGAGGTGGGATTTCGTATCAACACCCCCCTGAAATTTTACCGAATAATTTCTTCATCATGTTCCCTGAAATCGAGTCAATAATTATTATTAAAAATAAAAAAAAAAAAAAAAATTAAATATATATAAAAAAAAATACAAGTACAAAAATATATGCATAAAAAAATTTCTAAAAATATTAATGTTGTTTGTTTATTCTTTCTGGTAACTTGGGTTGCTAAGAAAAAAATTTATTGCGCTGTGCTTCAAAATAAAATTGGTAAAAATAAATTAGTATAAAATAAACAAATATATAAAATATGGTAACATGCATGCAATAAATGAACACTATCGTGTATATGAATATTATATGGTGTATGTAAAATAAATAAATAAAAAAAATAAAAAATAAAAATTAGAAATGGTAACATGCGTATTTATTACAGTGTATCGACTAATATTTATATTTCCGCTCGTATAATTCGAGTCGAGAAGAAAAAAAAAAAATTCAAAAATGGAAAAAAAAATATTCACGAACATATATATGAATGAAATAAAAATAGTAAAAGAAGGTGATAGAATAAATATGATAAAAGGTTTTTCCATTTGCGGGTTCAATGAATTCGAGCGTACGTTGCGTATTTTATCTTAAAAGTAACATGAATAAGATTGCAGAATAATATTCGTTGCATCGTATATTATCTTTTCGTACGTTGTATTGTATTCGAAGTGGCATTTAACATGTTTTAGATAAGGCAACGTTTTTCGGTTTATCATAATTTGCGGTCATGTAATGGGTTTTTATCTCTTGTGATGTTTATTGTTATAGAGTTTCCTTTCATACATGCGTGTGGGAATATTTCGTGTGTTTTTCTCACGCTTGTTGGAAAGTGTATAGGGTTTTTATTATATGATTTGTAGGGTTTTTACTTGCTCGATTTTCATAATTTTTTCTTTGTTGTAATTTTCGAGAAACCTTCGATTTATTCCAAGCATGTATTTTCAAGTAAATCGTACTGTTGGCTATTCTTTTTGACAATAATTGAAGGTTAATATTTCAGCAAATATTTTCGTGTTACGACTTATTTTTGGACATTTTACGACTTGTAATTGAAATGGGAGAGAATGAATTTATGGACTTTTCTTATTTTGACTTGAATTTCGTATTTATGTGTATATATTCGTTTCATTTAATACTTTTACAATAATGTTTTCGAATTTTGATCTGTCTAAAGATTTTGTTAAAATATCTGCCAATTGATTTTCTGATGTAACTGTTCTAAAAAATATAATTTTGTCCTCATATGCTTCCAAAATTGAATAACACTTGATCATCAGGGCTCGCGATTTTCTCTGACTTCCCCCGGAACATATTTTCTGTGTCGAAATGTTGTCTTCCATAATATCGACCATTACTTTTTCCCCAAAAATTTCAAAATTCATATATTGCATTACCTTAATCGTATCGAGGGTATCAAAAACTGCAATTATTTCAGCCGCGGTACTTGATGAGGCGTGAATAGTTTGTTTACAACAATTCCACTCCACCAAGTCTCCGTAGGCGAATATCATAAAACCAGTTATTGATTTTCCTTTATTTAGATTATTTATTTCTATATTATTGTCGTCAACTTGGGGTGCATAAGATGCGTCAATATATGCTTGTATTCCATCCCCCTTCGATGTAAATTTTAAATTGTAATTTTTGGTTGTGTTAACGTATCTGAATATTCTTTTAACATAATTTTTTAAAGTGTCGTTTGAATTATTCTGGAAGTGAGAAAAAAAGTTTACTGGAAACAATATGTCCGGTCTTGTCAGTCTCGCTAAATAAAGTAATCCCCCTATCATGGATCTATATTCCGTGTCATCTCTGCCATTTTGTATTTTATCTATTTTTAATCCCGTTTCCATGGGTGTATTTGTATTTTTGAGTTCAGATATTCCGAATTTTTTCATCATTTTCTCTATATGTTTATACTGTGAAATTGTTATGGTGTTATTTTGTATATCCCTGACAATTTCTAGACCTACAAAAAATTTTGGATCATTCGTAATTGTTATTGTAAAATCTTTTTGAAGTTCTTCGTTAATTTTTGTAATGGCAGATTGTGAATTTGATGCTATTAATATATCGTCTACATAACTCAAAAAATATGTTTTTTCATTTTCATTTTTCATGATATATAAGCATCTATCACTCTTTGTTTTTTCAAATCCCATTTCTTTTACTTTCGTGTCCAACAAGTCGTACCACGATTTGCTTGAAGTTTTTAAACCATAGATTGATTTTTTTAGTTCGAGTACTTGGTTTCTATTGATATTTATGCCTTCTGGTCTTTTAACAAAAATTGGTTTTATGATGGGCGAATTTAGGTAGGCTGTTTTTACGTCATATTGTACCATTATAAGTTTTTCTTTGTTGACGATTGATAATAATAACCTAATTGTACCTATGGATGCTACAGGTCCATGTGTTTCTGCTATGCCATATTCTGTCCGATCTTTAAAACCACGTGCTACAAGTCTGGCTTTGGGTTTTGGGTTGCCAAATTCGTCGAATTTTATCGTAAATACCCACCTAGTATCAATTAATTTTTGACGATCATAATCTATCACTTTCCATACTTTCAGATCATCGAGGGAACTAAATTCGTCATTAATGGCTTTTGTCCATTCTTCTCTAAAAGGATTTGTTTCAATTTCAGAGAATGATTTTGGTATATTATCTTCGATGTAAGCCATATTATATTTCATTCTAACATTCATAACTACAGGATTTATTATTCCTAAATCGTATTCATAATCTGCCGATTTTATTGTAAGAGGTTTTTTATTAATTAAGAGTGATTTTATATTTTGGGTTTCATCTACTTTAACTGTCGCATGATATATATGATTTTGAATTATATGGATCTCCCAAACAATATCCTGTATTCGTGTATCCCATTAATATGCTTTTTTCTGCCCTATGTGCCAATTTCGGGTCAATTTTGTTTTTTGACTTGGACTTTGCCTTTGTGGCATTTTGTTTTCTAACTTCGATGGGTATGTGCCTATAGGCTAATGCACCAAAAATTTTTAAATTTTTTAGATTTGGTTTTTTACCATAAAACAATTCGTATGGGGTTTTATATCCTTCATTTGCTTTAGTTGGGGATCTATTGATTAAGTAAGCTGCTGTTACGACAGCATAGGACCAATACTTTATATCGAGATTAGCATCAATTAACATGGCCCTTACTCTCCTCATTAATGTTTGATTTTGCCTTTCGGCAACACCATTCAATTCAGGAGAATATGGAACCACATAATCCATTGTTATGCCTGTTTCTCTACAGTAATTTAATATTTTTGTATCCGTATACTCTTTTGCATTATCGCATCTTATTGTTCCTATAGGATATTCTGGAAATTTATTTTTCATAGACATTATGATATTTTTAAATTCGGTTGTCACCTGATTTTTATTGGCTATGGGCATGACAAATGTATATTTCGAAAAGTGGTCTATGAATGTTAGGATGTATTTTTGATTGGCTACAGAAGGTGTGAACGGGCCCATGATGTCAGATGAAGTTATTTCGAGTTTCCGAGTGGGTTTAGTTCTTATCCCTGTGTGACCTAGTTTTGAATTATTGGCTATACAGCATATTTGGCAATTAACAAAATCTTCATCTCTAAAATTAATATTTTCGGGTATTCCTATTGCTAAATTTTTTAATTTTTGTAAGTATCTGGCATTTAAATGTCCTAATCTCCTGTGTATTATTAATTTTTTATTTGTGTTATTATTATTCTTAGGTTCATCTATTTCATTATTTTGACTGGGTTCATTTATTTCTGTTTCGTCACCCCCCTGGGATTGTTGGGTATTTTCATTTTCCTCAATGATTTCCATTTCTACTGTGAAATCATCCCATTCATCATTAGTATTTTGGGTGACCGGGGCACATATTACATTTTTTTTATCCATATAATCTTCATTATCTATTTTTTTTTTTTATCATTTCTCTCGACGTTATAGTATATGTAAAATATACCCTCTTCTTTTTTGGCAGTTATTATTATTTCCTCTGTTTCAATAAAATAAATGTTTGCTATTTCTTTTTGTTGGTCGATGTTAATTATACCTGTATTAGTTATTTTTATGGCCGAGATAATATCCAAATTTAAGTCCGGCACATAATGAACGTCTTTTAGTTCTATCAATGACTGATTTTTTTTGGAATTTTCAATTTTTATGATCATTCTACCCGTATGTGTAGCATATAAAAATGTGTTTTTACCCGCACATTGTAATTTAATGGGTGTTATAAATTTTTTTACATCTATTAATTTACTTAGATCGGAAGTTAAGTGGACTTCTGCAGCTCCATCAAGAATCGCTCTATTATTTAATATTTCATAATTTTCCTCTAAATTTTGTTTATTTTCTCGAGTTAATTCATTCAACAACCAATTTTCATTATTATTAAATTTTTTTACCATACAGGACATTTTTACCTGTTGGTCCGAATTCTCCTTTTTATTACTATTGGATGAATTTGGATTTGTTTTCGGTGGGTAATTTCCCTGACTATTATTATTTGTATTTCCATTGCTACTATTACCTTGATTATTGTTATTCATACAATTCTGGGCTATGTGTCCAAATTGGTCACATTTGTAGCATTTGGGATTATTACGGTTATTGTTTCCGTTATTCCCTCTGTAATTATTTCCTCTATAGTTAGAGTTTCCCCTGTAATTATTTCCTCTATAGTTACCACCGTTATTATTATTACCATTACTATTCGTATTATTATTATGGGTTTGTTCTGATGAATTGCTATTATTATTATTACCATTTTGACCATTATTATTGAAACCATTTCTATTCCCATTTCTATAATTATTATTTTGGTTTCTATAATTGTTTCTACCTCGATAGTTGCCATTAAATCTTCCTCTATAATTATACTTATAGTTATTTCCATTCGTATTATTATTATTTCTATTCGTATTATTATTATTATTATTTCCATTATTATTCTTTTTTAAAATTTGGTCCCTATACTTTTGGTCTGAGTCCTCCCTTAATATTCTCTTGAAATTATCTAAATTCTTTTCGTTAGGAGGTAAACTTTCATATTGTATTTTTGCAATTTGTTGTTCATAACACAATGCTAACTGTAAATTCTCTAATTCTTCATTCTCGGTGACTTCTTTACCACTGTCTCTTACATCGGTTACGAGTTCGTCCCATTTTTTTAAGAATCCTTTCATGTTTCCGCCTGGTTGAAATCTGAATTCTAACCATTTTGCCTTAGCCATATTAGCTGTAACTGAGGTTTTGGTCCCATAAATATTATCTAATTTTTTGAGCATTAAAATTGCGGTGTTACAATCTCGTATTTGTTTCGTTATTTCATTGGACACTCTTTCTAAGACAAATGCTTTGGCATTGTCCTGCATTTTGCAGTAATTTAGCATTTCTTTATTTGGCCGAAAATTTAGATCATCAATGTTTTCAATATAGGATTGTAAGAATTCGCTTTCCCCAAAGATGTCGTAATATCCCGCACCTCGGATGGCTGATATGATCATTCTACGCCAATCCAAATAATATTTGCCATTAAAAACTTTTCCGAGTGGGGCTTGGATAGGTTTAATTTCGTTCGGGGATGCCATTTTTTCTTTTATTTTTGTAAAACCTAATAAATTTTCTTCTCTATTACAAACGGCTATATATTTTTTATTTTCGTTCGTTTCTTTTTCTAATTTTTCTATTAAATTTTCTTTTTCACAATTTTCCTTTATATCCAGTTTTTCTAAATTTATTTAATCAAAGAATCTGTTCATAAATTTTTCCTTCGATTTAGCAGAACTATAAATTCTGTTCGAAAAATAATTTACTGAAGATTCTGAAATTACAATATATTTAAGGCTACTGATGTCTTCTATTCTCCCGGATATATCTATTACAAAGGACTCTAATACAATTTCACCCGTGAAATATTTAACGTGGGGTAAATTATAGATTTCAGTTTTTAAATCAACTACTCTCTCTCCCTCAAACTTTTTAACCAATTCTTCTAAATCTTCTTTTTTAATACTGTATTCACCAATTTTGGATTCAGACAAATTTATTATTTGGGACATGTACTTTTTTCTTTGTTATTTAATTTTGGGACCTTACTTCAAATACAATTTACAAAGTACGAAAAAATAAATGATTTCAATAAATATTACCTTTACAATAGTTTCTCTTTTTGATTTCTGCTGTGTTTTATTGATGATTTATGTTTTCTTCGCTGTTGACCTTGGTACTTCCTGCTTTAATTTTAGTTGTAGGTTGTCCGAAAAAGTTGGGTCTTCGATGTTGGATCTCGGTTGAGTCCTCGATGACGGGAGCAGGTTTCCGTTGGTTGTTCTCTTGATCTCGTTGGCGGTCCCTCTGGTTTTAGCGTTCGTTGACTTCCAGTAATGGCCGTTATTTGAGTCCGGAACTTCAGCTATTCTTCAAATTTAAATTTTGATTTTTTCAAAATAAATTCAAATTCGAGATACTTTCTCGAAAAACACGATAATTTTTCGTGTATTATTTAACAAAAAAACATAAAAAATTTTACGCACAGCAGTAAATCAAATTTTCAAAAAATAATTAATTCATCAGTTTAAATTTTTTAAGTCTCTCCTCAAAGTTCTACCGTAGTGATGGCTACCATGATGTGAGGTATGCAGAACAAGGATCGAAAGAACTTGAGACTTTTGACTTTTAAGAAGTTTATTCCGCAACTAAAATATATTTTACAAACGAAAAAGTAAATGGCGAAGCAACAGCGATATGCGATCGAAAGTAGAAAAGTAGAAGGGGAAACACTTCGTGACTAGACTGTACGTGTGACATATATATATAGTGATCGTGATGATGATGATGAAGAATGAGTGAGGTGGGATTTCGTATCAACAAATATTACAGTCTTTGACTATATACATACTGGACTGCTAATACTGATAAAAAGCTGTGTTCGACAGTAGACTGAACATATATACGTTCACTGTGATTCATTCTTTCGCTGTGATTCATTCTTTTGATTCTTTTGTTTAATTGTTCTGAGTTGCCAATCTATGTGGCGTCGTTACGTTCTATGATTTAAGTAGACGATGAATGCTTTTGAGTTTTGGTTTTTTTTTGATTATTAATTTGATAATGATTTGATTCTGTTTCTAATAAAAGGTTTCTTTCTAAAGTAAAATATTGTTAATTATTTATTCTCAATCAATTTTCTATCGTGGTGGAGGCGCCGGGTAAAATAAAATTTCTATTTTGTTAAAGTTTATATCTGATTTTAAAATGGAAGAACAAATTAAAATGTTGGCGGAGCAAATGAAAAGCATCCAAGAACAGCTAGATCAGCTTCAACAAAAAACGAAAGAAGAATCCACTCCAAAGGAACTGTTACGACCATCAGCCAACCCAGCTTTGATACTTACTGCTGAAATGAATTTTGATGTTTGGGATCGTATGATTACTGGTGAGCTAGCTGCATTAAAATATAATGATTTGCTTTTAGAACCGATTGACAAAGATGGTAAAATAAATTATGACCCTGAAGATGAGGCAACAAAAGGTAGAATTCATTTTGTCTCTACTTATTTGTTAGCGCGAGTTGATGATACATATAAAACAAGCTTGTGTGATATTAAATTGCCCTATGAAATGCTTGCTCGCATACGTGAGATGAGATTTCCTAATCTGATGTCAATGCGAATGACTCTTGAACGTCAGTGGGCTAATATAGTTATGTCAGACGCAGAAGATGTTTTAAAATTTACAAACCGTTATCAAGATGCCACAAAACGTTTGCTCTCTTCAGGTGTCAAACTAGAACCTGAGAGAATTGTTGGTAATTATTGCATTGCTATGAAAAATCGTTTTCCTGAATGTAGTCGCCGTTTCGATGTACAGAATAACATCACAATGAAAGAAATGACTCAGTTGGCAATGAATATTGAATCAACTGAACGGGAGTCAAAAGCTCGTATCGAAGAATCGAATCCTAATGCGTCTGTCTTAACTGCCACTGTTTCTACAACAAATCAAAGTGCTTCAGTAAAGAAAATCGTTTGCTTTCGTTGTGGAAAACCTAATCATACAGCAAAAGAATGTACAAATCCCCGATGGATTTGCTATAATTGTGGCAAATTGGGAAGTCACTCGTCAAAAGAATGCACAGCTCCGCCAGTTCAATTTCCATTTGGTGCTCGTTTTCCATCTGGTCGAATAGAAAAGCCGTCACTTCGTGGTTCATTTCGAGGTCGTTTGTCTCGCGTAAATAATCGTAGAGGTTTTGGTTCCCGAGGCCGTAATTTTCGCAATCCAGGCCAACAAAAAGAAAACACATACAAAAAGGTAAAAATGACTGGTGTTGACGGCAAAGAAAAATTTGTCATGTTGTCGGAGGCTGATGGACACGTGTTTGAACTACCTGAATCAAATTACACTAATGGTAAGTTGAATATGATTACATTTATTGGTGACTCCGGGGCTACAGAGCATATAGTAAAAGATGATTCATTTTTAAATAAAATAAATAAAATAGAGGGAGGTGAAATTCGTTGTGCTAATAAAAATCAGTCTGCAAATATAAAAATAAAAAGTACTGGTATTTTTAATGCTTCTGGTGAAGATGGTAAAAATATAAAATTACAAAATGTTCTGTATGCTCCAGATATTACAAGGAATATTGTTTCGCTTAGTAAAGTAGTCAACTCAGGAGTCACCGTAGGTTTATCTAAAGAAGGAATAAAATTGATAGATGAAAAACAAAATAAAACAATAAAAGAGGGTCCATATGATGGTAGGTTTTGGTATCTGAATTTTGAAAAATCTAAAAATTCGTCTGATTCTAATTATTGTCTACACAGCAAGTTTGCATCTAACCATAAAAAATCTAACCTTGGCCAAGGCGTCACAAATTCGTTTGCGTTTCTTGATCAACAAAAAAATAATAAAAATAACACTTTGGTTTCAAACGAAGGGAGCACCGTTTTGCTTTCACAGAACTCCCATGTTTCGCTTCATCAAAATAAAATTTGTGACGAAAGTTTAACTGCTGATGTAGAGGAGGAGCATAATTATGCTAAAAAGACGCTCAATGAAATAGAGCAAAAGGAGGAGCACAAGAGTGTCGTTGAACATGATGACACTTGTGCTAGGTCTCAAGACCACCAAAATTTAGAAAAGAAAAAGAAAAATGAGAATATAGAAAGTTTTAGTAACAATGATATAGACCCTATTAAAGCTAATAAATCTTTTGAGGAAGTTTCTAGGACGAATAATATGGACACCTCGGTTTTGAAAAATATAAAAGGAAATAAAGGCTTAATGTGGCATATTAGATTAGGGCATGTCTCAAAAACGTATTTACAAACTGCTTCTAAATATATCCCTGAATTAAAAGATGTAAAATTTGATGATAATATCCAAAATTGTGAAGTTTGCATACAGGCTAAAGCCACAAAGAAAAGTTGCCCTTCTATTCGTTTTAAAAATACTGAGCCACTAAAATTGATTCAAACTGATGTAATGGGTCCTATTTCTCCCAGTAGTTTTCAATTTGGAAATAAATACATTGTGACTTTTACTGATGACGCTTCTCGATATGTGTGGGCATATCCAATGCCAGATAAAACAACTGTCCACTTAGCTGTTTCTAAGCTTCTTGATGACATTGGAAAATTAAAAGGTCAAAATGCTTCTATAGGGGAATTTCGTCTTGATAATGGGACAGAATACTTAACTGAAAATATGAAAGACTTAATTAAAAAGGAAAAAATAATTTTAAGCCCAGTTCCACCGTATTCTCCAAATTTAAATGGAACAGCTGAAAGATTAAATCTCAGTTTACAGAGAATAATTAGATGTTTAATTTTTGACTCTGGGTTCTCAAAAGATATGTGGGCATGGGCCCTTAAATTTGCAGTGGATGTGCATAATAAAACACCAAAGAAGGCTTTAGATGGTAAATGTCCATATTCTGAGTTTCTTCAAAAACCATGTACAGTAAAATATTTTAGGCGTTTTGGTTGTCTTGCACACATATTGAAAAATACTAATTTGGCAAAATTTGAAGAAAGAACAACAAAAGGTTTCTTAGTAAGTTGCAATGAAGATTCTTATAATATTTTTATACCTGAGACAGGAAAATGTTTCAAAAGCAAAAATGTAGATTTTATAGAAAATAAAGTATACGGCGATGTTTTTAATAAACCTAAAGAAAAATCCGTTTTAGAAATGGAAGGGAGAGAAAAAGAAAATAATTTTTGGTTAGACCCATTAACAGATTCTCCTAACACTGATTCGCCAAGCAAATTAATTGAAGCTATAAATCTTACTGAAATTAATTGGGTTGATTATTTTGAAAATACTGATGACGATTTTGTAGAAATTTTAAATTTAGAAAATGATCCGTTGTCTTACAATGAAGCACTAACTCGCCCTGACTCTGAAAATTGGAAAAATGCAATCCAAGAAGAACTAAATTCCATTAATAAAAAAAATACTTGGTGTCTAGTAAAAAGAAATAATATAGCATCTAAAAATATTCTGACTTCAAAATGGTTGTTCAAGAAAAAGGAAACTCCAGATAAAAATGTTATTTATAAAGCTAGATTAGTAATCCGTGGTTTCCAAGACAAAAATATTTATGATCGTACTGAGACTTATGCTCCAGTAATTAGACTTGCAGATTTTCGTTTCCTTGTATCTATTGCCTGTAAATATAAATTAGAAATGCATCAAATGGACGTGAAGACTGCTTTTCTAAATGGTAAGTTAGATGATGAGATTTATATGTCCCTACCTGATGGCATGATTGGAAAAGAAAATCTGAAAAATGATTATGTCTGTAAATTACAAAGATCTCTTTATGGACTAAAAACTAGTCCAAAGAACTGGTATGAAAAATTCAAATCTGAAATTATGAAATTAGGATTTACACCTTACCCGTTTCAATCTTGCTTATTTATTTGGAAACATTTAAAAAGTTTTGTCATTGTTGGACTTTACGTTGATGATCTGTTGATTGTAGGAAACAATACAAATAAAATTAAAAATCTAAAATTTAATTTAAATAAGGCTTTTGAAATGGTGGATTTAAAGGAACCTAAAAAGTTTCTTGGCATTGAACTATTAAAAGACCCTGTTTCAAATTCAATTTTTCTACACCAAAGAAAGTTTATTGAAAAATTATTAAAAAGATTTAAGATGGATGATTGCAATTCTGTTAAAACTCCATGTGTTACTAATGAATCTGAGAGGAAAGGTATTAAAAGAAAAATAGAAAAATTGAATGATTCTGATTTGAAAGATATACCGTTTCGTCAATGTATTGGGAGTCTCTTATATCTTGCTAATGCAACTCGTCCAGATCTAACGTTTGTTGTAAATAAATTGAGTAGAAAACAATCAAATTATAACTGGGATGACTGGCTTGAAATAAAAAGAATTTTTCGATATCTTTCTGGAACAAAAAATCTTGGTTTAAAATTTGAAGGTCAAACTGATGAAATAGAATGTTTTGTTGATGCTTCTCTCGGCACAAGTGATAAATTAGGAAAATCTACAACAGGATTGATTCTGACTCTGTTTGGTGACCCAATTTTTTGGAGAACTAAAAAGCAAACCCATGTTGCATTGTCAACAATGGAGGCAGAATTTATAGCCATGTCTCTAGCAGCTAAAGAATTAGTTTCATTGAGGGAAATGTGTAAGAGATTGATTAACTTAAATACTGTTCCAATCCTTTATGAAGATAATACAGCAGCAATTAGTGTTGCAAAATCTGAAGATTCTCAATCCCTCAAGCATGTCGTAAATTTATGCTATCATTATATTCGTTTTGAAGTTGCACATAAAAATTTAATAATTAAATGGATTAAATCTGAAAATCAGCTTGCTGATATGTTTACAAAAGCTTTGGGCTATGAAAAGTTTCTAATGTTTCGTTCAAAAATTCTATTTCCCATTCCTTGAAGTAATTATTATTTTATTTGTTACAGTTTCACCTGCTGACGATTGGGGAACAAATGAATAAGACTGTTTACTCATGATCCGTTCCTGTTTTTGTACTTTTATTAATCTTATTCTTACAATTTATTTTGTTACATTCAAGTTTAATTTAGTCATTAGTTTCCGCTCTTCGACTACAACCAATGAGAAGGGAGCGACAGAAGACTGAACATATATACGTTCACTGTGATTCATTCTTTCGCTGTGATTCATTCTTTTGATTCTTTTGTTTAATTGTTCTGAGTTGCCAATCTATGTGGCGTCGTTACGTTCTATGATTTAAGTAGACGATGAATGCTTTTGAGTTTTGGTTTTTTTTTGATTATTAATTTGATAATGATTTGATTCTGTTTCTAATAAAAGGTTTCTTTCTAAAGTAAAATATTGTTAATTATTTATTCTCAATCAATTTTCTATCGGTGTTCAAAACAAACAGGCGTATCACTGTTCAAAATGTTAGTTCATTATCAAATTTATTAATACTTATTGTCTTTTCCTTTGACTAGGTCTCTTCTTACCACAATTATTGCTTTTAATTACGAATTAAATCGGTAATGTTGTAGTTTTATAAAACTCAGAAGTTCAAAAATTTCAGTTAAATAAATTGAAAATTTGATTTATTGATGCATAGCTCTTATTGGTAGATATGCCTAAATTTTGTTGATACGAAATCCCACCTCATCTCATTCTTCATCATCATCATCACTGTCACACTATATATATATATGTCATATGTACACTCTCATCACGAAGTGTTTCCTCTTCTACTTTCGATCGGATATCGCTGTTGCTTCGCCATTTACTTTCTCATTTCTGAAATATATTTTAGTCGCGAAATAAACATCTTAAAAGAAAAAAGTCTCAAGTTCTTTCGATCCTCGTTCTGCATACCTCACATCAAATTTATGCCTAAAATTTTTTCAATCTTTGAATTCCCATTTTCTTTAATTACACCATCTAATTTTTCAATTTTCAAATATGAATAACCTAGAACATTTTCCAAATGGTCAGGAACATTTTGAGCCTACCAGTAAACTAACATTTTGAACGGGGATACGGGTGTCTGACTCAACTTCACCGGTTGTTCATTAGACTCTGTGTTATTCTTATCAGTATTAGCAGTCCAGTATATATATAGTCAATAAAGTGGAGACGAGATAGGACCATCATATATAGCTGGAACCTTTGACTATATACATACTGGACTGCTAATACTGATAAGAATAATACAGAGTCTAATGAACAACCGGTGAAGTTGAGTCAGACACCCGTATCCCCGTTCAAAATGTTAGTTTACTGGTTTTCTGTTTAAAAACATAGAGTTACCTGATCCGCATTTAACTGAATTAATTACAAATTTCTATGTAAAAATTAGAATTAGACATATTTGTAAGAATATTTCGCAAGTAGATTAAAACATTCGTCATACAGCAACAAAAAATATTATTTTTATGCATCAATAAATCAAATTTTAAATTGATTTAACTAATTCATAATTAAAAGCGATAATTGTGGTAAGAAGAGACCTAGTCAAAGGAAGAGACAATAAGTATTAATAAATTTGATAATGAACTAACATTTTGAACAGGGATACGCCTGTTTGTTTTGAATACAGCTTTTTATCAGTATTAGCAGTCCAGTATGTATATAGTCAAAGGCTGGAACTCTAACAAAATATTTTGAAAGAGGAATAATTCTGGCAGTAGTGTTGCCAGATTTTATGGACTAAAAATCGCCAGAACCAATTCTGAAAATCACCCAAAAGCGCCTAACTTCCAATTTGTCCGAATAATTGCTTCTTTATTTTTGCAAGGGGATTTTTTTTTGGCATGTTGTGTTCCTTGTGTATGGGAGTTGAAATACAGACGACTTGCAGCAGTAAAATTTGATGTGAGGGGTGTGTACAAGGATCAAAAAATGTAATGAACACAAGACAACAGTTGCAGAAATATATTATTCAACAACTAAAACATATTCTCAGAATTGAAGTATATTACAGTGAAGTGCAGCGCTAGCGTTGATTCCTACTAGAGATAAGCATGAGAGAAGTGGAATGTGTGATATATAAATACACAAACCTTTTTTGTACTTGATCTATAATAGTTCAGGGGGGTGTTAGACAGAGTCCATGTAACTCTCATACATCTCATACTCTACCTGCAACACTGAACTCTTAACACATAACATTTGTAATCTTATTCTTGTACACAATATTACGTCGTAGTGGGGAATTTGTCGTTTCTCTGCCCACAACGCCAACTATACTTTTGACTGTTCTTTATTCGTCCATTAAATGTTGTTGCTGTAAACTCGTTTTGTTATTTCACTTGAAAACACGATCCTTAGTTTAATATTATCCTCACAGATACCTTTTCAGAATTCATTGACTTACTTTTAGTATTTGATAAATGAATTGAAAATAAAATGCAAGCTTCTTTCAACTTTTGTAAAAATTTTTCAAAACTTTCTTCACTTTCAATAACATATTCAATATTTTTATCATCTTCATCAAAACTGTTACAATTTTTCTTCAAGTCAAGAATGAAATCCTTGTACGAAAACATTGTGAATATTAAAAAGTATTAATATTAAAAAAGAAATGAAAAGCCAACTTTTTATTTTCTAGTTTCAGCTTTGCTAAATTTTCATATATTTTTCCTCACTATAATGATAACATCTTTGAGAATAAATTATTTCATATGGAGAGCTGATTCAATAAGTTCCATTTTTCAACAATAGGAAGCGTTTTCAGGGAATGAAATAACTTCTTTTATAGGCAAATATATCTATATATACGAATTATGTATAGATATACTCGGGTGTAAAAGAAGTCTTTTCATTCCCTGAAAGCGCTATCTATGTCTGAAAGTAACTATGTATAGAAAATGTATACGAATCAGGAGGCTTATTCTTGAACTGCGCACATGATGTACAATTGTGTATATGACTTATGCTATGTATTCTGTAATAGCTTATCATGTGTAAATGATTGTATCTAGGTGAATCCACCAACGCCAGTTGCGACAGATATTTGGTGTCTTATTTAGCATTGGAAACGTTTGTTGCTGAAGTTTGTTGATAAACACTCATAATTGTTGATGATTAGAAGAATCAAAGTTGTAAATGTGATTTTTCGTAATAATTTGAAAAAATTAATTTCAATTAACTATCCCAAATTATTCTCTTCAACTGAAATTTCAATTTTATCGAGGAAATGAATGCAATGAATATTTATTTAACAATATCATGGTTGAAGATGTGATTGAAGCTGAAGTAGATACAAACTAAGACCATGGACATACGATGAGTGTTTCTGCTCACCACAAATCTACTTGTCGCTGAATCCTAATTAATATAAAGGTGACGAATCCTGATCAATTCGTCACCGTTAAATTAGTTCGAAGATGGAAGGAATCCACTCTTTAGTTTCAAATTAGAGGTTGTTCTTCACAGATCTGGATAAAATTTGGCTTGTATATACTTTGGATCTATATCTCTGTCAGATTCCAAATCTACTCATTATTTCTAGAATTATGGTTTTTTGAAACTAATTTTAGTACAAAATTAGAAAAAAGCTGTGGATTGAAGGACAAAATATTGTTAAATTGCCCTCTACATCACATCAAAAATGTGGCATCTTCTGAATTTTTGTTTGTTTTGGCTATTGTCAAATATTTTATCGAGTATTGGGTAGCTGGGTACCTAACTAGTTTTATCGGTTCATCAGTGTTTGAATTAATTTAATGGTGACAAATCAAAAAGAATTTGTATATGAATTTTCTTCGATTCATCGCTGAATCCTAATCAATTTAACGACGACGAATCAAACAGAATTTGTAGATGAATTTTCTTCAATTTGTTGTTGAATCCTGATAATTTAATAGCGACAAATTCGTAGATGAGTTGAAGAAATTTCAGCTGTCCACAATAAACAGTGATTTTGTAATTACTTGCAATAACTTGATTTTTATAGAATTTTAGAAGAGAATCGAAGGAAAGTAAAATACAGATCTGTGAATATAATCATTAATCAATACATTTTACTTCAAATCTAGTGAAATTAGTGAAGTTGAGTGAAGTGATAACAGAAGTTAAGATTTTACAGAACACCCTTTCGTTGACTCAGATGTATCATGTAAGCTAAATGCTCCTAAATTGTGCTATGCCGCACTTTGACTATATAGCTTAATGGACTGCTAGAACTGATAAAATCTTGAAGGTAAAAAATGCAGGCTTTATTTTTCAAAAAAGGTACTTTGTGTGAAAACTGAATTTGTATTGAGTTATATTTTTGTGAGTATTGTTTTAAATATGATTCGTTTTTCTGACTGCTTCTTCAAATCTCCAAATAATGAAAATTATTCCGAAACTTTTATTGTTATTTAGTCAAAGAGTGCAAACAAAGGTGCAAATGCAAAATGCGAACTTCAGAATTTGACTTGAGGTTTAATTAAATGATATTTGATCTCGATAATTTCATCCTAACTTCGCCTGATGAAAGTGACAGAAGATTTACATGTGTAATATTTTCTCATTATTGCATAAATCATCTGTAGAATATTAATCATCAATTGTATTGCACTGTGTACACTTTGGATTTGAACAGTCAAACATTTTCCTCACTTCAAGAACGTCTTTTTTCTATTAATTATTCTGTAAACTTACAAATAATGCCATTTTATCATGTGTCAATGGCAAAGTAGAATAATAATAAAATTAATTATCTTCAAATACAATTTTAATTACTAAAATAATGAAATATAAAAATTAATTTTTTGCTAGCTGGAATTGGAAATTTGGAATCACTATCACTTATCACCAAAGGTCGTTTCTTAACGCCTGTTAACAATGCCTTCAGCAGTGTTCCATTTAACCCTATGTATTTCTTATCAGTTCTAGCAGTCCATTAAGCTATATAGTCAAAGATGCTGCATGATCCCAGTAAGTAGTTCAGGAATAAGCCCCCTCTCACCATATGATAAAATATATACTCAAAGGATAACATCGAAAAATAAAAAAACTATATATGGGAATTTTAGTTCATTTTGCGGATTTAGTTCATTGAGTTTGCTTCACCAAAGTGAACTAGTTCAATTAGTTCAGTAGTTCAGTAAATTTTGATATTATGTTGGGATCCGATTCCCTCACTCCCTCACAAACACATAACTCTATACTGCCTAACACTGTATGAAACATGTATATTACATTTATTTGTTTTACATGTGGCGACACTGATTGCCAACAATATATTCTTGCCGCCACTGCTTGACGAAGAATGTTCTCCGCTCGTCAGTCATTGTACTAACATCGTTAATAAATCTTTTTCTAAGATGAAAGTTTGTTCTTATCTTTTCCGTGCAAAGTGATCAGAACTCACCTCAATATATTATGATCGATTCATGCTAGAACTATTGGTTAGTTGTTTGACTCACTCATCGACTGCTACTTACTTAAACATCAGTTCGATCAACGGATCGAGTAGAGTAGACTGATAAGAACTGAGAACTATCAAAAAAAAAGAACTAATGAACTAGTTCATTCAGAAGTGAACTAAATGATTGATTAGTTCACTTTTACGATTCGTTCAAAAGAACTAACTCATGAACGAACTACCCATCACTAAATGGAACACCCAGGGAGTAGGAGCAGTCTCGTTCATATTCAGTACAGAATAGAGAATACAGATTCGAGCAATTACCTTTGACTATATACATACTGGACTGCTAATACTGATAAAAAGCTGTATTCAAAACAAACAGGCGTATCCCTGTTCAAAATGTTAGTTCATTATCAAATTTATTAATACTTATTGTCTCTTCCTTTGACTAGGTCTCTTCTTACCACAATTATCGCTTTTAATTATGAATTAGTTAAATCAATTTAAAATTTGATTTATTGATGCATAAAAATAATATTTTTTGTTGCTGTATGACGAATGTTTTAATCTACTTGCGAAATATTCTTACAAATATGTCTAATTCTAATTTTTACATAGAAATTTGTAATTAATTCGGTTAAATGCGGATCAGGTAACTCTATGTTTTTAAACAGAAAACCAGTAAACTAACATTTTGAACGGGAATACGGATGTCTGACTCAACTTCACCGGTTGTTCATTAGACTCTGTATTATTCTTATCAGTATTAGCAGTCCAGTATGTATATAGTCAAAGGCAATTCCTCCCCCAAGCTGGTAGAAATAACAGCACCCACGGTCTATAAAACACGAAAGTTCGGATTTCGGAAGCTTTGCAATATTTTGAACTTCCGCAGTTATATCTTTATCTCGGTAGTTTTCCATCGTATTAATTAAATAAATCAATGAAATGTTATGAAACTTACTTGTGTGGTTGAGTAGGTATTGACATTTTACCACAAATTACTCGAATTAGATGTGATTTTCTGTACTATAGGATGTGTCAGGCTGCTAATTCACTGCCTAAAATCTTCCAATTTTCGAAAATGAACTGACTGTCGGAAATAATATGGAAAGTGTTCTATTTCCTCGTAAATATAAGAATTGTATGTTACTCTTCCACTAATATAATATGAATTTCTACGAATTAATACAATTTAAATCTGATTTTATAATTCTTTTTAGACATACCGAGCAACATGACATTGATAATCAATGGTATTATTTATCACGGCTTAGGTTAGTGAGTTTGAAATCACACGCTTAGCTAATTTTCCACCGCCTTTTTACCTACTATTAACGTACTGCTGCAATGTTCAGATAGGAACAATTCTATTGATACAACTATAGAAGGAGATGAAGTCACCGATGATTCTGCTGAACTTCAGGACAATAGTGTAGCATTCGAATTCAAGAAAAAAAAAGACGTTGTTGAATGGATTATCAACGGTAAGAATTTCGGTTTGCATAATATGTATCGTTATTTTTGTTCGTCTATTCTAAAACCATGTTTTATTAATGCGACAGGATCGAATTACAGTCGAAGTATCGAAGATGAACGACCTATTTATTCTCATCCTGTTGAAGGTATGTTTAATTTTTGAGATTTTTTTTTCGTATTTGTGAATTTGATGCTTTTAGCTTAGATTTTCAGACATTTCATCGAAAAAACGTGCTCGCCACAAATTTCCAAAGCCAGATGAATGGGTGCAAAATCGTCGGAAACGTTTGCGTCAAGAAGGGAAATCTTATGTTACTAGACGTGGCGTTTTAGTTCCAGAGAAAACATTTTCCATTAAACAATGTACCCATTGTTCGGCCAAGTGCCACGAACATTTCAACAAAGATGAGTTACAAGAAATGTTTGAAAATTTTTGGAAAATGGATTTGCAAAATAAACGTCAGTATCTTTCTCAGTTGGTCGAAGAAACCAGCGTTAAACGTGTTCGAACAAAGTCTGCACGTTCCAGAAGGTCTTTAACGCGTCACTATTACCTGATTAAAAATTCGAGTCAAAGGAAGAAAGTTTGTAGAGGATTCTTTATGGAAGTATTCAAAGTGAGCTCGAATTTCATCAGAACAGTGTGCAAAAAACGTTTGAAATCCGGGATCGTTGAAAGAGATTTGCGGGGAAAAACCTCTCCACCCAACAAAAGACCAGCAGTCGTTCGTGATTTCATCAGGAACCATATTAACCGGTTTCGACGTTCACGAAGTAATGGAAAATTAATCGAAAGGGAATACCTGCATGCGAGCGTAACGTTAAGGTCCATGTACAATGCGTATGTAACCGATTGCGAAAATGAGGGTCTCCAACCCGAAAAGTATTGGCTGTATGCGGACGTTTTCCACAAGGATTTTAATTTACATTTTCGTAAACCGACGAAATGCAATGATCAGGTTGTGAAAATTTCATCAGATAAAGTATGAGCTTTTCCGTTATGCGGAAAATATTTATTTTAAGATTTGCTTTAAAACATTTTTCTTTTTTGTTTCAGCCCTCTGACGAATTGAACTATGAATCTTCTAAAATTTTGAGTCCTAGTGAGGAAGCAATTGTCGATGAAATTGTTGAACCAACAGTTATTACCGTTATGGCTGATGAATCTCAAATTTTGTGCGCTGAAGGCGAAATTCTGGATTCATCTGTCGATTATAAGTCCCTGTACGAAGAAGAGGTCAGAAAGAACGAACAGTTGCAAAGAGAAATTCAGAATTTAACTTCGTTGCTCAAAAGCAGTCATGAAACATGTACGCACCACTACCTTTCCGATGGATGACTCTTTATTTCATCGGCAACTTAAAAAGTTATGTGTTCAAAATGCTATTCCTGAATTTGGTCTTATAACTTCTTGTGATGAAGTAGATAAATTCTCTTCATTGAATTTGGCGTTGAAGTCAGTTTTCTTAGAGTCTGGTGGTTATTTGATGTCGAAGTGGGGTTGGTGGGGGTAACCAGTGGCTATTCGGTACCTACGAACTTTTAATTACATGTGGATTGTGGAAGCACCAAATCGAATACGCGGCCAATTTGGTTCAGGAATGTAAGGATTGTTGATCTTTAACCTGCAACCTTACAATTAAGAAGTCATCACTCAACCATAATGCCTCGGTGATAGAGGCGGGTTGAAGGGGGAAAGAGGAAATTTCCCCAAAAATGCCAAAAAAAGGAAAAAATTAGTTGATTAAAAAAACCTAACTCCCCAAAAATTTTGTTATTCCCCCTCTCCCGAAAAAAAGACTTCATGGATTCGCCAGTGCTCGGTGACTGCGCCGATTTTATATTTTTATCTAAACGATTAAGTCTATATTATGAATGTATTCTTGAACTGACCGATTTTTCTTCGTATGTAGGTACGTGATCGAAGTCCGTATCTAAATTAGAAATAACACTCATGTTTGGCTGATGAGTTGGTATTTTTTGTAAAATAAATAACTTTTTTTCAATTTCAATATCTACCCTTTAACCTGCCATGCAAGGTACATACACTACTTCCTTACTTTGCCGTCTTTACATGTTTTCGTATTTGTAGTTGGCCATTTTACCTAGAGTTTAAAAAGGTGATTTTAAGCCATTTATTAGATTTAGTCTAAATTAGACTGAAAATAATATTGATAGAATTTTGATATCATGGGAAAAGATTCAATATTAGGGACGACAAGAGATACATTGCATATAAAGGGCCGGGGAAAGATATTTAAAGAGCTCTTTATTTCTGAGTAAAAAATTTCACTTCGTCGTTTCGTTTCATTATTAGTGATTAAAGTTTCCACTGGTGAGGTTTAATCATGATTCATGGTTGAGACAAAATGTTTTTTTTTCAAGTTAATTCCATGTAATTGAAGAAGAAGTCTTTCATGTCCGTTTTCAAAAGACTAATGAAAATAGAATTTTCTTTATTTAATTTTGGAAAGTTATGAAACCAGGATGTGTTAAGTAATACTGGTTTAAATTTTTAGACACTGGGAATTGGGACCAGTAAAAGACTGGAAATACTGTCTTCTACTCGTCATAATTTATCCTGCGTATAAACAGCGAAGAAAATTTCTCTCTACAATATCATTTATCTAACGAAAATTCTGATTAAAACAGTTCCCACTCATAACCTGTAGACTGAAATCAATCGACTCGCAAGGAGCATTTTATTGTAATGGTGCAAAATATAAATAATAAAATCACAGATTAAAAAGCGTTAAAAAATTGCTGGAACGTGAGAAACAATAATCACTTGCAACAAAAAATGAAAATACACTGGTTGAAAATGAAAAGTGTATCAGTCAGAGAAAGTTACAAGGTATATCCGTCTTTTAACATAATTTTGTTTTCATTTAATGGGCTGCGGATAAATAGGCATTTTATCTAGCGGCTGAAGGATTTTATGTACATATTTTGATGTAAAAGTGGGGGAATGGGTTGTTGGGATTCGGTCGCCGGTAATCTACGAAGCATAAATTTTTCGATTACATACTAGAGCACCAATGGAACCGAACTGAACATACTCCTGAGGAAAATCTTAATTTAGCTATTAATTTATTGTATAAAAAACTTGACGGATTTTTTTGAGATGGATTTTCTCCCTATTTATTTTCCAGGTGCATCTAGAATCACTTTCCACTAATAGCAACCAAATGAACTGAGAAAATTTTATGAAAACAGTAATTGGATTTTTTTCAGACGTTTTCCAACAAAACTCCCCATGTTCGGCACGGACGGAACAGAGCTTCGATTACACTGAACAAATACTGAAGCAATGATACGTTAGGTACATTAATGCGATATTTTAGGACGGATAACATTTGCTATTTAGATGGAAACAAAAAAAAAAAATTCTTAAAGAAATTGAAAATATGTACGCTAATAACATAAATTTTCTATAATCACCATTACCAAGAAGATAAAAATAAGAGTAGGCCGTGTCAAATAGTCCTTATCTTAAACAGTAAAGATGAAAGGAAAAAAAAATTAAGAAATGAAAACCATGAAAGAATACCTATTAAAAAATATTGTCACAGAAAAACATGAAGAAAAATGGTTTTCAAATTAATGGGTAAAACATACATATTTGGCCCGCTCCGAATAGTAGATACAATTAATAAAAAAATAAACGTACGAAAAATTAAAATATACATAAAAATGAAAACCTGTTAACGAAATAAATACTACACTCATCTTCGAATAACCAGTACTCGCAAAAGGAACACACTAAATCTGGCGCAATTTAGAAGTACAATTCAGCCCTTTATCTACAGAGAAATATCTTCCGTGTACATAGAAATAGTTCTTTGTCAAAAACAGGAGATAAAATATCGATAAAATTTAACACCATTATGGAACGAAACGAGATATTTCATTGCAAAATTTTTCATCAATTTTTGAAATCAATAGTTGAACTGTTGAATTTCATAAGTTAATAAAAATAAAATTAAATTAAGAAGACGGTTCGAAAAACTTAAGGAAATCACAGATCTTGTCAGCTTCTAACATGAAAATGTTGATATTTTCGGCAGTTTTTAAACTCAGTTTTCATCGGAGACGAACATTTTCTTTAGACTAACTACGAATAATATCCCTTGTGTAGGTAAAAATTCATTTCAAATGCGTAAAAACGATTAAAAATTAATGAACAGTCGCCAAGAATAAGAACGAACAACGTTATTAACGCCTATAATTTCATGCAAAAGTTGTAACAACTAATAACAAAAATTTTTCAAACCATTACACTTGAAACGGGAATAGTTGATCTGAAAAATGTTGAATATTGTTTTTCATCCATTTCCCATTAAATGTACGATGTTCTGTGAAATGTTTGAATGATCCATCATAGAAAATTAGTACTCTCTCTAGCTTTTCAAAGAACAGGTTAAAAATTTACGAATCCGATTTTTCCAAGTAGAGGGTTAAAGCAAGTATAAGCACGCGTAGCAAACGAACAATCAATAAATTTATCTAATGATATATAAACAAATTTGTACTCATAAAAGAGTGCCACCGGTCACGCAGACGACGTATCCAGAAGTGATACCGAATGAATATGAACATCTCCTTGCACATAAATAACTTTCGCATCTTCCAGCGACAAACGATTGGGAAAATTCACCATCAGAGATTCGTCAGAATTGATCTCGAAAAAGTCTTTGCGGCAAGTAATGGAAATATTGAATTTATTGCCTGGCATCGGTAGACTTACGTTGGTCGCTTTCTTCTCAGCACCCCATTGGCCATCCGACCAGCTGTTAAAGACGAAAACGTCTTTTACGTTGTTTTTCTGCGAATAACTGTAACGACCATTAATGTGAAGCAGAATATTGGGCGGGGGCCAACGAGCTTCGCTACTTCGAAGATTCATAAGAAATCTAAAATGACAAAAGAAATAGAAACATTACAATAACGATCAGCGTGGGATTTAAAAAACATTTTTAGCGCAATCTGTGGTCGAATACAGAGTGCTGAACGAGATTTTCACGGACATTTATTTTGGTTGACAAATTGGCAAAAATGACAATGGACACGAACGCAATTTTTGAGGGGAAAAAAAACTAAACCTGCCGGTAATAGTTGAAAGAGAAATCTCACCTGTACGGTAACAATTTAATTCGACCTTCGATTTTAATAATATTACCATTTTGCAGGGTTCTTGGTAAAAGACATATCAATGGTACTTTCTGAAAACATAATATTTCACATTCGATTAATTGTCAGCAAGAAAATGAAGAGCTTTATTCAAGGAACTCTAAAATTTACGACATAATTATTGATAACGAACTTACGAAGTGTAATGATATTTTCATATCGTTCATAATATGAAATATTTTCGTATTACTAATTATCATCATCATCATTACTTTCTCTCTATTTTTCTATTATTTCCCATTCATTAACTCTCACGTCATTTCTTCAAGTCAAGACTTGTTTGATGACATCATTTCCGACATAAACAGTTACTGTGTTTACTCATAAACAATGAACTCATCTTTTGTTTACACTATTTCTGCAATCTTGCATATATACTAATTTCTACTAATTTATTTGTGAACACCCATTTTATGTCATATTCTTACGAGACCATTGGTCATACTTACTGTACATATATTTCTATTAACCAATAAGATTAAAACCCTTCTCCAATACTCTGTAAATTCGCTTGAACCTTCCTCTTTTTACTTACTATATAATCTTATGTTTTGTACTATTTCATTCATTCTACTTAATTCTAATTCTACTTCAATCAAGTTACCTTTTGATTACTCTGTTACACTAATTCTTTTAATCTTTGATGTTTATTACTGTTACTCTTCTATAAAGTTTATGTCTAATACACCTTTTTAACTAACTTGTGTATTTGATTGTTCTATTACGATATATAACCGTCACACGAAGTACTATATGTTGCACTTAAGTGAATTCTAAAATATACAAAATATATTTTCTACTATTTTTAATTTTTTTCATGCGTGCAAAAGTTGATAGGTTTGAATTTTTTTGTTAGATGTACATTTGAATAATGGAATGTACATTAACGAAAGCCTACCTTGGATTATCATAAAATCATCAAGTTATTTTATTTCACGACACCACACGCTCGAGGTACCAAATGCTATTAACATAATTATCAAACACAAAGATTCCTGCTTACTGAGTCAGTTTTTTTTAAATAATTTCTTATGATAAACACAACTCACAAATGGTACATGATAAGAACATAATTTTTTCCAAACGAGCTTTAGAGTCAATTTTCATTGGATTACTACGACTTCAGTAAACTTTATGAAAGAAGTAGTTGAATTATAAAAATAAACTGAAATCACGTCTTTGACTCAAAATTTTATTCTTAGATTACAATTTCAAAGTGTGAACATCTTAGAGTTTTGAAGCTATGTCGCATTAAATTTTATGTGTTTGAAGTAAAAAAATATATGAAGCTCAAAGTGTAACTTTAGTCACAAAATAAAAAATAAATAAATAAAAAAATCTGACGTGACATTCGAACGATGATTCAATAATTGCAGTATGAAATAAAAAGGAAATTCCTTAACCAGTTCAATTTTTATTTATTTATTCAGTTAAGCTTCGACTACGCAGCGATTTTTCCCAGCGTCTTACTCTGTAGGATATATTTGAAGCCGGAGTGAGAAAGGGAGTGGTCAGGATCCGGTGATAAACGCCCAGGTAACAACCAAAACACTCCAGCCACGAAGATTGACTAGTTTGGTTGCCCAAGTCGTTCAGAATAAAGTTAGTTGTTCAAACGGTTGAACAACTTTCTACCCCAGTCCGAAATAGAGAAAAATTACTCAAACGGTCTCAAGAGGTTGATATCGTATTATTCTAATAACAACGTCAAATGGTTAGTAACAATTTACTATGCTGAAATTATTTACTTAACAATCTAACAATGGAGAAATCGTTTGTTTTAAATTTGGTAAACTTGGGGTAAAATTTCAACTTTCTCTTAACAACCATGGTTGTCTTGGTTGTTCATTCTGAACGCACTCCGGTTGTTTACCAACACGAATTTTTTAAGCACACAATGGTGCATCAAAAGAACCGAGCTGAATATATCGCCATTTTAGATCGGTAACGTGACGGCGGCTAGTCTCGGAACTCACCTAACCTTTCGATTTCATAGACGAGCACCTAACCACTACGCCGCACTTACCATAGAATAATTATGTTAGCACTTAATGCCTCGAGTGTATAGTGAAATAAAAAAACTACCGACGTGGCAATTTAATGTCAATCCAAGGCTTTTAAGTGTTTATTCTAAGATTCGAATTCATATTAAATATAAAAATACTCGAAATTTAGTACCTTTCGACTTTCACGTACTTGAAAATAAATCTACAAAAAAAAGTGAAGGTTATTTTTATAAATTTTAAAATTTGCTCGAAGACAACATCCTACTTTTTTATCACATTTTTGTTTCTAATTAAGTTTGCAATCACAGAAACTGGTACTAAACTGAATATGTACAAGTAATATTTTTCAAATTACCCCATGGATCTCCAAAAGTGGTTTAAGGTCAAACCGCTGATTATTTTATAAAATCTGAGCGTTATAAAAGAAGAAAATGCCAAAAAAGTCTAAATAAAGATAACTGGTATTGTGAGATGGTCTCCAAGAATGTCTTTAAATAATGTATTGCTAACCATAACCATCACCTTCGGGAGCTGTTTTATTTTTGATTTTCTGTATCACGTCCACCTACTAGCTGAGGAAAAAACTGAACCAAATTTAAGGGTACGTTGTATGTTTACGTGCCACTCTGGAGCAACTGGCAAGTGATCAACAATAGAAATGAAACTATTACCAAATTATGTTGACTCAAAGAGGAGTCGCAATTCAAGTACGAAATGCACTCAGGAAGGTTTCCTTGCTGGTAAATCGACAGATCTGGATACACTTTTTCATTACTTCGTACGGAAACTTTAGCAAGACGAATGTCTCCATCGATATCCAACGAGTTGATGCTACTAATAACAACTCTGGGTCGAAAAGTACAGTAATGAACGCCATTTATCGCCACCTAAAACGATGAAATCGGTAACTAGCTATAAATATGTCACAGCTAACGTCGATTCAATTATCTGTAGAAAAATTTTGTAGACTCGAACCAATAAATCGTCGCCTGCGACGAATATTTCAATACTAAAATTACTTCCACGCCTCAGTGGGAACTGCGTATTTCCCGCAATTTCTTCGCACTGCCATTTCTTTTTTTTCGTCGAATTACGAACAACGTAACGTCGATCAAATTGGGGAGATAAACTGAATGCGATGTCCTTATCAGATAACGAGTAAAAGCAACACTTTATGGGAGCGCCGAAATTAACGGAGAAGCTACACAAGAAAATTAGTAAATTGATTCAATTATTAAAGGGTCACCGTGTTGTATAATGAAAGAATTATTTACTATTGACAATATTATTACGTTGATGCGTTCTCGGGCACATTTCCTTCAACGATGATCCTTGTTCCCGATGTAAGGGAATTTTGAAAGTTAAACGAAAATGGGAGTTTCTGAAACTATAAACACGACAACAATAATACGAAATACAATTAAGTAGAAATCGTAATAACGATAAAACGATAACAAGGGGTACAAATATTACTTCGGTTGCGTGATCGCCGTCTGCTAACATATTGGTAAACTTCATTCATTCCTGGTTAACACCACCTGACTGCGTAGTTCACTCAAATACATTTCACTAAATTAAATCGTTGATTGTAATCAAGAATACTTGATCTAAAAGCGATATGTAAATAAATTATACCTTTAATTCAGGCGAAATTATTTGCAGCTTTTCTCAACATTTAACGATGAACCATTTCATATGATATCACGAAAATTTTCAAATTAAACAAAAAGATAAATGCAATTAAATGATGAATGAAAAATCATGTTGAAAGTTTAAAAACTTCTTGAAATTACGACGAAATAATAATCTTATAACGAAATACTAGATTTTAAATTTAAAACAGAAAACAAATTAACAAATCAAAACAATTTAACAAGTCAAAACTGCACAAGCAAACACAAACAAAACAACCATAATTATACAAAGACAAACACATCGACAACTTGATAAAACTTGATGTAGGCTTATATTGTTTTAAAAGCCCTGAAGCGCCGCTTTGCGGCACTTTGGCTTGTACTGGCCTGGCAACACTGATCAATTCGTTATTTGAATGAAAACTGAAGTGGGGTTGAAATCCAAGAAAAGAAACAAGTTAGTTAGAGATACTGTAATGCAATGATTTAAAGTACAAATTACAAGTTTGAGGAAGATGAACGATCTCCCTCCATTACGAGATTAAAGTTTGAGTGGGAAATGAGTTTCAGCTTTCTCGGTGAACGAATGAAAAAAGTCGTGTTTGTTCGCACAACCTGAATAGTGTTAGTTGGCGTTATCGAAAGTACTTGCGCTAAGTGTTAGTGAGCGAGTGCATATGGAGTGCAGAACAACACCCTCCTCAGTCTAACGAACAACAAAAACAACCAAACATTTGTTGTTGGCGCATGCGCCTTGAATTTTGTTTTCGATAGAAAATTGATTGAGAATAAATAATAAACAATATTTTACTTTAGAAAGAAACCTTTTATTAGAAACAGAATCAAATCATTATCAAATTAATAATCAATCAAAACCAAAACTCAAAAGCATTCATCGTCTACTTAAATCATAGAACGTAACGACGCCACATAGATTGGCAACTCAGAACAATTAAACAAAAGAATCAAAAGAATGAATCACAGCGAAAGAATGAATCACAGTGAACGTATATATGTTCAGTCTTCTGTCGCTCCCTTCTCATTGGTTGTAGTCGAAGAGCGGAAACTAATGACTAAATTAAACTTGAATGTAACAAAATAAATTGTAAGAATAAGATTAATAAAAGTACAAAAACAGGAACGGATCATGAGTAAACAGTCTTATTCATTTGTTCCCCAATCGTCAGCAGGTGAAACTGTAACAAATAAAATAATAATTACTTCAAGGAATGGGAAATAGAATTTTTGAACGAAACATTAGAAACTTTTCATAGCCCAAAGCTTTTGTAAACATATCAGCAAGCTGATTTTCAGATTTAATCCATTTAATTATTAAATTTTTATGTGCAACTTCAAAACGAATATAATGATAGCTGTGAGAATAATGGCAAATTATAATATTCGATAGCCACTTATTCTCGCACATCACATGCTGTGGCAACACTGTTTCTGTTGTTGTTGTTTTATCTGTGATATTTGTGTTTTGTAACTCAGCTGTGATTATATGTTTTTGTGCCTTCTTGTCGCTCATCTCTCGTCGATGAAATAACATGTATGTCATCATGGTGTTCAAATAAAAAAATTCGTGAAACATTCAAAGTGTCTAGTCTTCTCTTTTATATGTCGTAATGTGTGCTTCTAGTCATCGTTTCTTTAATTCGTCGTTCTAAGTTCTTCATCGTCGTAGTTCGTGTATGGTGATCCGTTGAGAATTCCACCGTTATTTCTCACAGGTTATGGGCCCAGATACCTGATTGTCAACGTGGTCGCCATTGTCCTGAGTATGCAGAGTTGTGCTGTCGAATCCTGTTCATTACTCCCAAGTAGTACCATGTCTTGTTTGTAACCTTTTTTCCGTTAAAAAGTGTTCGTATTTATTTTTTCGATGTTCCTGGGATCTCGTTCGTGTTTATTTGTTGGTCGACGTATCTGAAAGGTTGCTGAAGTCGCTGATTCGCGGTGCAACTGATCGTCGTAGCCTGATCACGAGATGGACATTCGAAAGCAGAATACTATCGAGCCGTTCAATGGGCAGAATGGTCGAACATGGAAATTCAGAATGGAGCTGCTGTTAGCAAAGGAATCTCTGGGTAACATAATCTTTGATTCTTTGCCAACTGTTCGAAATAGGGGAGACGTATGGTCAAAGGAGAATGCTAAGGCGATGTTTTTGATAGCCAACAACGTAACGGACGAATACCTCGAAATCATCCAGACCTACACAACCGCGAAGGAGATGTTCAACGCGCTGACGAATCTCATTGATAGCGGAAATGACAGGACGCTAATGGATTTACGAGCTGAGCTGTATACAAAACGGTATGTTTCTGGTTCTGACTTACAAAAGTATTTACTTGATTTTCGTGCCCGCTGTAGACGATTGACCGAGTTGGGGGACCTAACTACCACCAAACAATTTGTACTGGTACTGCTACGTTCGCTGCCAGCGGAGTTTCGTCCTATCAAAGTCGTGTTAGAGGATAGTGAAGTCGTAACCTGGGATGGCGTGTTCATGAGGTTGAATAATTTTCAACGTGAACTGTCCCTGGATAGTAAATCGACGTTGAGAAGCAATTCTCAACATTCAACTCTTCAGAAACCTTCATCGGTGGTGGCCACTGGTGAAGAGAACATATTTTTTGGCAACACAACGAATGGTGGACGAAATTTTGGTAATAATAACAATAATAATAATGGTAATAATCGGTTTGGTCGTGGTAGGTCTCAACATCGGGGAAACAATCGTGGTTATAATCGTGGCGGAAGCAATAATAATAATTTTAATAATAACCGGAATTTAAATGCACAGAGCAATACTAATAATAATAATAATTCAAATGGACATGGTCGGAATTTTGGCAATGACAATGGGCATTCGAATATAAAATGCTACTTCTGTAACAAAATCGGTCACATAGCACGTAATTGCTATGCAAAAAATAGAAATAATAATAGTACGGATAATTGTAATAATGTTAATAATAATAATGGAAATCGTACTAACGACCATGTTACTAGTAACAACAATAATAATAATAATCGTAACTCAGCACAAATGTGCAATGATAATTTTAATTTAAATGACAATCGCTCTGAAGATGGTTACAGCTTTACACTGCAGAATGATAATAATAATAACATAAATGATTTCGTTGATGCTAAAAATAATATAAATTCGATGCTGCGTACCACTTTTGTAGTGGATAGTGGATGCACGATTCACTTGATAAATGATATAAGCCTGTTCAGTGACTATTTAGATTTGATAAAACCCTACAGTATCTGTGTCGCGAAGAAAGGAGTCTCGCTTGCTGTCACGTCGGTCGGTACCGTAAAATTAAAATTGTTGAATGGCATCGCAATAGAACTAAAAAATGTAAGGTATGCTCGGGAGCTGCCACAGAATCTGCTGTCCGTTAAGCGCATGAGCAAGTCGGGTTTTGACACTCTGTTTCGAGAGGAGTCTGTTGAGGTCATCCAACGCTGCAGTGGTAAAATCGTGACCACTGGTGTGAGCGTTGACTCGGATTTGTACACGATTGATTTTTTAAAAATACCAAATCACTCGTGTAATCTGATGTCTGAAGATGAACCTAGCCCACTGACTGTGTGGCACCGTCGACTTGCCCATTTGAATGTAAACGATGTAAGGTTATTGTCAACTAGGGGTTTGATACCAAATGTTGACACTAACCGCAGATTGCTGTGCGAGCCCTGTGTCATGGGCAAACAGAAACGGAAACCGTTCCTGAGGCACGAACGAAAAACAAGTAGGCCTTTGGAACTAATACATACCGATCTGTGTGGCCCGATAAATCCTCCGTCATATAATGGAGTGAAGTATTTTATGACCTTTATCGATGACTACTCAAATTTTTGCTGTGTGTACCTTTTGACGAGTAAGACAGAAGCCTTTTCGAAATTTAAAATTTATCATGAGATGGTGGCAAATAAATTCGGCTACAATATTAAAAGACTCAGGTGCGATCGAGGCACAGAATACTTAAACATAAATTTTCAATCATATTGTAATGAAAAAGGGATTGTTGTCGAACCCACTGTTGGTGGCTGCCCTCAGCAAAATGGAAAGGCTGAGAGGATGAACAGGACACTGTGTGAAAGGGCAAGGACATTGTTGTTCGAGAGCGGTCTTGAAAAGATATATTGGACAGAAGCCATATTGTGCTCTGTATATATTGTGAACCGTTGCCCCACAAATAAAGATTTTGTCCCTTATGAAAGATGGTTCAATGAACAGTTTGACTATAATAAATTACGGACGTTTGGATGTGACGCTTATATGCTGTCTTTCAAACATGACTCAAATAAATTTAAAAATAAAAGCGAGAAACTTGTAATGGTCGGTTATTCTCCCTGCGGCTACAGACTTCTCAATGTGACTACTAAGGAGGTACGTTTGTCACGTGATGTCGAGTTTTTTGAAAATAAAATAGGTGCCAAGGACTCTAGTAGATATAATAATAATGATGGTATTTTTGTAGAGGTCACCGAATCGAATCTTGAGAACATTGAAGTAGATGGTGACGTGAATTTGGATTGTCTGTCAGGTGCAACGGCTGAATGTGATGGGACTGCAGGAAATATTTACCTAGCGGAGGACGGCATCCCCTTGACGTTTGAGGAGGCGAATGGTGCACCGGACGGTCTGATGTGGAGGGAGGCTATTTCTTCGGAGATCAGTGCCCTGAATTCAAATCAGACCTGGTGGGTGACCAAACGTCCAAGGGACGCTCCTACCATCACATGTCGTTGGGTATTTAATAAAAAATACGATATGAATAATGAGGTACTTTATAAGGCAAGACTGGTCGCCAGAGGATGTCAACAGAAGAAAGGCTTCAACTTTAATGAAGTTTACGCGCCGGTGGCAAAGCTTTCGACTGTGAGGACTCTCTTGGCTATCAGTAATAAAATGAAATTTTATATAGAACAAGTAGATATTTGTAGTGCCTTTTTAAATGGAATTCTGTCTGAAGACGTGTACCTCGAAATACCTGAGGGAATTGAAACAAAGATAGATAGGAAAAATAATGTCTTGAAGTTGAATAAATCTATATATGGTCTGAAGCAGTCGCCTAAAGTTTGGAATACGTTGTTTAACGAGTTTCTGGTTGCTCTCGGTTTTGAGCAGAGCAAGGCTGATGACTGCTTGTATATTTATAAAAGTAGGACAGACAATACGGTCGTCTACTTGCTCACATACGTTGACGACGTCCTCATTAGCTCCAATAATAAGGCAAAAATTGCTTTCTTTAAAAATGAAATAAATAAACGTTTTAAATGTAAGGATCTTGGAGAGGTCAAAAAATATTTGGGTCTGAATATTAGCTACAATCGGGAAAAGGCCATACTGGAGATTGAGCAGAGGGCTCTCATCGAGTCTGTTGCTAGACGTTTTGGTGTTGAAAATTGTTCACCAACCTTCACACCCATTGACCCCGGACTCCAACTGGACAGGGACCTCAATGCGTGTGATAGTGTTTTAAATAACCGGTATCAACAGCTCGTGGGATGTTTAATGTACTTAATGTTAGGATCACGGCCCGATATTTGCTTTGCAATATCGTACTTCAGCCAATTCTCCAGCTGTGCCACGAATGAACATTACAAGTATCTTTTGCGAGTTCTGAAATATCTGATAACCACCAAGGACAAAAAATTATTTTTTCTACATGATAATAAGAGTAACGGCAGTATATTGGAAACATATTCCGATGCCGATTGGGGCAACTGCGTTACTACAAGACGGTCAGTTACTGGATACTGTGCCTTTGTCTACGGGTCACTGGTGTCCTGGTCAAGCAAGAAGCAGCCAACAGTGGCTTTATCTAGTACAGAGAGTGAATTGATCGCAATATGCGATGCTACCACTGAGTCTATATGGCTAAAATATCTACTAGGTGATTTTTGCATCCAAGTTGCTGATAGGGCTGTAATCTATGAGGATAATCAGAGCTGTCTGTCTCTGTTGCACTCCGGCAAGTGGAATACCCGTAGGTCAAAACATATAGACGTAAAATACCGTTTTGTATGCAGTCATGTAGATGTAGAATTTAGATACTTATATGTGCCAACCTCGCGACAATTGGCTGATATGTTCACGAAGGGCTGCCCGAGGCCCAAATTTACCGAATTTTGTAGACTGTTAAATTTAACGTAACTTTTTGTTTATGTATACCATTTTTGTTTGTATGTTAATGTTGTTGTCTTGTGACCACATGTTTATTTTAATCGTTTGTTGACTTTTTGTCATTATGTATCGAAATGACAGTATTAGATTAATAACGTTATTTTTATTGTTACCTTTTTTTTAAAAAAAAAAAAATTTTTAAATCGAATATATATAATTTGAGGAGGCGTGTGAGAATAATGGCAAATTATAATATTCGATAGCCACTTATTCTCGCACATCACATGCTGTGGCAACACTGTTTCTGTTGTTGTTGTTTTATCTGTGATATTTGTGTTTTGTAACTCAGCTGTGATTATATGTTTTTGTGCCTTCTTGTCGCTCATCTCTCGTCGATGAAATAACATGTATGTCATCATGGTGTTCAAATAAAAAAATTCGTGAAACATTCAAAGTGTCTAGTCTTCTCTTTTATATGTCGTAATGAGTGCTTCTAGTCATCGTTTCTTTAATTCGTCGTTCTAAGTTCTTCATCGTCGTAGTTCGTGTATGGTGATCCGTTGAGAATTCCACCGTTATTTCTCACAATAGCATAAATTTACGACATGCTTGAGGGATTGAGAATCTTCAGATTTTGCAACACTAATTGCTGCTGTATTATCTTCATAAAGGATTGGAACAGTATTTAAGTTAATCAATCTCTTACACATTTCCCTCAATGAAACTAATTCTTTAGCTGCTAGAGACATGGCTATAAATTCTGCCTCCATTGTTGACAATGCAACATGGGTTTGCTTTTTAGTTCTCCAAAAAATTGGGTCACCAAACAGAGTCAGAATCAATCCTGTTGTAGATTTTCCTAATTCATCACTTGTGCCGAGAGAAGCATCAACAAAACATTCTATTTCATCAGTTTGACCTTCAAATTTTAAACCAAGATTTTTTGTTCCAGAAAGATATCGAAAAATTCTTTTTATTTCAAGCCAGTCATCCCAGTTATAATTTGATTGTTTTCTACTCAATTTATTTACAACAAACGTTAGATCTGGACGAGTTGCATTAGCAAGATATAAGAGACTCCCAATACATTGACGAAACGGTATATCTTTCAAATCAGAATCATTCAATTTTTCTATTTTTCTTTTAATACCTTTCCTCTCAGATTCATTAGTAACACATGGAGTTTTAACAGAATTGCAATCATCCATCTTAAATCTTTTTAATAATTTTTCAATAAACTTTCTTTGGTGTAGAAAAATTGAATTTGAAACATGGTCTTTTAATAGTTCAATGCCAAGAAACTTTTTAGGTTCTTTTAAATCCACCATTTCAAAAGCCTTATTTAAATTAAATTTTAGATTTTTTATTTTATTTGTATTGTTTCCTACAATCAACAGATCATCAACGTAAAGTCCAACAATGACAAAACTTTTTAAATGTTTCCAAATAAATAAGCAAGATTGAAACGGGTAAGGTGTAAATCCTAATTTCATAATTTCAGATTTGAATTTTTCATACCAGTTCTTTGGACTAGTTTTTAGTCCATAAAGAGATCTTTGTAATTTACAGACATAATCATTTTTCAGATTTTCTTTTCCAATCATGCCATCAGGTAGGGACATATAAATCTCATCATCTAACTTACCATTTAGAAAAGCAGTCTTCACGTCCATTTGATGCATTTCTAATTTATATTTACAGGCAATAGATACAAGGAAACGAAAATCTGCAAGTCTAATTACTGGAGCATAAGTCTCAGTACGATCATAAATATTTTTGTCTTGGAAACCACGGATTACTAATCTAGCTTTATAAATAACATTTTTATCTGGAGTTTCCTTTTTCTTGAACAACCATTTTGAAGTCAGAATATTTTTAGATGCTATATTATTTCTTTTTACTAGACACCAAGTATTTTTTTATTAATGGAATTTAGTTATTCTTGGATTGCATTTTTCCAATTTTCAGAGTCAGGGCGAGTTAGTGCTTCATTGTAAGACAACGGATCATTTTCTAAATTTAAAATTTCTACAAAATCGTCATCAGTATTTTCAAAATAATCAACCCAATTAATTTCAGTAAGATTTATAGCTTCAATTAATTTGCTTGGCGAATCAGTGTTAGGAGAATCTGTTAATGGGTCTAACCAAAAATTATTTTCTTTTTCTCTCCCTTCCATTTCTAAAACGGATTTTTCTTTAGGTTTATTAAAAACATCGCCGTATACTTTATTTTCTATAAAATCTACATTTTTGCTTTTGAAACATTTTCCTGTCTCAGGTATAAAAATATTATAAGAATCTTCATTGCAACTTACTAAGAAACCTTTTGTTGTTCTTTCTTCAAATTTTGCCAAATTAGTATTTTTCAATATGTGTGCAAGACAACCAAAACGCCTAAAATATTTTACTGTACATGGTTTTTGAAGAAACTCAGAATATGGACATTTACCATCTAAAGCCTTCTTTGGTGTTTTATTATGCACATCCACTGCAAATTTAAGGGCCCATGCCCACATATCTTTTGAGAACCCAGAGTCAAAAATTAAACATCTAATTATTCTCTGTAAACTGAGATTTAATCTTTCAGCTGTTCCATTTAAATTTGGAGAATACGGTGGAACTGGGCTTAAAATTATTTTTTCTTTTTAATTAAGTCTTTCATATTTTCAGTTAAGTATTCTGTCCCATTATCAAGACGAAATTCCCCTATAGAAGCATTTTGACCTTTTAATTTTCTAATGTCATCAAGAAGCTTAGAAACAGCTAAGTGGACAGTTGTTTTATCTGGCATTGGATATGCCCACACATATCGAGAAGCGTCATCAGTAAAAGTCACAATGTATTTATTTCCAAATTGAAAACTACTGGGAGAAATAGGACCCATTACATCAGTGTGAATCAATTTTAGTGGCTCAGTATTTTTAAAACGAATAGAAGGGCAACTTTTCTTTGTGGCTTTAGCCTGTATGCAAACTTCACAATTTTGGATATTATCATCAAATTTTACATCTTTTAATTCAGGGATATATTTAGAAGCAGTTTGTAAATATGTTTTTGAGACATGCCCTAATCTAATATGCCACATTAAGCCTTTATTTCCTTTTATATTTTTCAAAACCGAGGTGTCCATATTATTCGTCCTAGAAACTTCCTCAAAAGATTTATTAGCTTTAATAGGGTCTATATCATTGTTACTAAAACTTTCTATATTCTCATTTTTCTTTTTCTTTTCTAAATTTTGGTGGTCTTGAGACCTAGCACAAGTGTCATCATGTTCAACGACACTCTTGTGCTCCTCCTTTTGCTCTATTTCATTGAGCGTCTTTTTAGCATAATTATGCTCCTCCTCTACATCAGCAGTTAAACTTTCGTCACAAATTTTATTTTGATGAAGCGAAACATGGGAGTTCTGTGAAAGCAAAACGGTGCTCCCTTCGTTTGAAACCAAAGTGTTATTTTTATTATTTTTTTGTTGATCAAGAAACGCAAACGAATTTGTGACGCCTTGGCCAAGGTTAGATTTTTTATGGTTAGATGCAAACTTGCTGTGTAGACAATAATTAGAATCAGACGAATTTTTAGATTTTTCAAAATTCAGATACCAAAACCTACCATCATATGGACCCTCTTTTATTGTTTTATTTTGTTTTTCATCTATCAATTTTATTCCTTCTTTAGATAAACCTACGGTGACTCCTGAGTTGACTACTTTACTAAGCGAAACAATATTCCTTGTAATATCTGGAGCATACAGAACATTTTGTAATTTTATATTTTTACCATCTTCACCAGAAGCATTAAAAATACCAGTACTTTTTATTTTTATATTTGCAGACTGATTTTTATTAGCACAACGAATTTCACCTCCCTCTATTTTATTTATTTTATTTAAAAATGAATCATCTTTTACTATATGCTCTGTAGCCCCGGAGTCACCAATAAATGTAATCATATTCAACTTACCATTAGTGTAATTTGATTCAGGTAGTTCAAACACGTGTCCATCAGCCTCCGACAACATGACAAATTTTTCTTTGCCGTCAACACCAGTCATTTTTACCTTTTTGTATGTGTTTTCTTTTTGTTGGCCTGGATTGCGAAAATTACGGCCTCGGGAACCAAAACCTCTACGATTATTTACGCGAGACAAACGACCTCGAAATGAACCACGAAGTGACGGCTTTTCTATTCGACCAGATGGAAAACGAGCACCAAATGGAAATTGAACTGGCGGAGCTGTGCATTCTTTTGACGAGTGACTTCCCAATTTGCCACAATTATAGCAAATCCATCGGGGATTTGTACATTCTTTTGCTGTATGATTAGGTTTTCCACAACGAAAGCAAACGATTTTCTTTACTGAAGCACTTTGATTTGTTGTAGAAACAGTGGCAGTTAAGACAGACGCATTAGGATTCGATTCTTCGATACGAGCTTTTGACTCCCGTTCAGTTGATTCAATATTCATTGCCAACTGAGTCATTTCTTTCATTGTGATGTTATTCTGTACATCGAAACGGCGACTACATTCAGGAAAACGATTTTTCATAGCAATGCAATAATTACCAACAATTCTCTCAGGTTCTAGTTTGACACCTGAAGAGAGCAAACGTTTTGTGGCATCTTGATAACGGTTTGTAAATTTTAAAACATCTTCTGCGTCTGACATAACTATATTAGCCCACTGACGTTCAAGAGTCATTCGCATTGACATCAGATTAGGAAATCTCATCTCACGTATGCGAGCAAGCATTTCATAGGGCAATTTAATATCACACAAGCTTGTTTTATATGTATCATCAACTCGCGCTAACAAATAAGTAGAGACAAAATGAATTCTACCTTTTGTTGCCTCATCTTCAGGGTCATAATTTATTTTACCATCTTTGTCAATCGGTTCTAAAAGCAAATCATTATATTTTAATGCAGCTAGCTCACCAGTAATCATACGATCCCAAACATCAAAATTCATTTCAGCAGTAAGTATCAAAGCTGGGTTGGCTGATGGTCGTAACAGTTCCTTTGGAGTGGATTCTTCTTTCGTTTTTTGTTGAAGCTGATCTAGCTGTTCTTGGATGCTTTTCATTTGCTCCGCCAACATTTTAATTTGTTCTTCCATTTTAAAATCAGATATAAACTTTAACAAAATAGAAATTTTATTTTACCCGGCGCCTCCACCACGATAGAAAATTGATTGAGAATAAATAATAAACAATATTTTACTTTAGAAAGAAACCTTTTATTAGAAACAGAATCAAATCATTATCAAATTAATAATCAATCAAAACCAAAACTCAAAAGCATTCATCGTCTACTTAAATCATAGAACGTAACGACGCCACATAGATTGGCAACTCAGAACAATTAAACAAAAGAATCATAAGAATGAATCACAGCGAAAGAATGAATCACAGTGAACGTATATATATTCAGTCTTCTGTCGGTTTTAATACTTTATCGCCCATTTTTATCTTAAAAATTCCTGTTTTATGTTTATTACATTGATACATACTCTGTGTAAGATAAGTTAGATTTGATTCGGTCATTTGACTAATTCGACATTCGACTTCTTGATTATCGCGGGGTTTTCATTTAACTGGGACTTTTTTGCGAAGTACAGACTAATTTTTTTAGAAGCTGCGTAGCTGTTGCATAAATGTAAACCAATAAAAGCTATTAGCTACCTACCAAGCTTGTTTGTTTTACAATCGAGATTTTCAAACTAAAAGTTTAACATGGTTTAATTTTTAGATTGTTCAATCTCGCTTTTTGGTATTAGTAGGCCGAGTTGAAGTAAGACCGGAAAGTGTCAAGAATTCAATATTCAGATGTTGTCGTCTATCGCTGACTCCCTGACACGAAAGAATAAAGACTGAATTGAACAGAACCCGTGTGGCTGTCCCTGCGAACAAGGACGTAGCTAAGGGTGGATGGGGAGGCTCCCCCCAAAAGTTTTGATCAGTTGGCCAAATTGTACAAGTTGTTTATTAGTCGGAAAAATTGTGCCTAAGAAAAATAAAAGGACATAATATACCAGTGGTATTAGGTGGTATTAGGTGGTTCTTTTTTTTTTTTTTTTTCGTGAAAGTGTGAAGTGTGAACTGATGTGAAGTTGTAACCGAGACTGAAAAATCTGTCAGTCGGGAATGAATCGAGTTGTCGCTCAAATACCGATGTATATGCACAAGTAAGTTTAGTGCAAGACTACAAAGTACAGGGCGGTACTATGAAGAGTGTCCTTGGAATCGACTGCTTTCAACCCTTCGTTAAACCGGGGCGAGGTTAATACTTTCCTCTTCGATACTTTATCTACTTGAAAAAATATGTCTCAAAATACTTACGTGAATGACATACTTTTTACATTTTGCGTATCCATGTGCACGAAGATAAATAGCATGTTTTAGTAGGAGTGGGCGTAATTTTAAAACGCTAGGTAATGAGAATCGACTGCCAAAATTTAGTGATATAGTGTGGTAGGCTCATGGGACGCATTTTAGATAAGACGAGTAAAAAAAGTAAGTTGTATTTACGTTAATAAGTTTCAAGATTCAAAAATTTTACAAAAAAAAAAAATACTTAAGTATAGGCAGTATGTTGACAAGCATCTAAATCTCACTCGGGACTGCGACTTATGATGAGATTCGACATTTTTTTTTTTTTTTGTATTTAAATCAACATACATAAACACCCTCAAAAACATCGTAAAAATAAACTTATGAAAAAAAAACAAAACTCTGACATTAGAATTTGTATCACTAACCTCTGCATCAGATACATGGATTACAAGAGGGCGCAACACTGAATATGAAAATGTTTCAATTTCAATTATTATACAAACGAAAAAATACATAAAATCGACCAATCATAATGTTGTAAAGCCAGAGTCCTGAGTGAGATTTAGACGCTTCTGTATGTTGTTGATTTGTAGTCCACTTAACGATGTTGTAGTAACGTTTTTTATTTGAGTATTTTATCAAGAACTTCGTGCACATGTATAGTCTACACAAAATATTGTAGGTATATCTTTCTTACGTAAGGTATATTTCATTACTTATTGTATAGTCCCACGTCCGCTTCTGTACCTCATACAGTTTGTAAAATTTATCTCAGACATTTTTTTCTTGAACATTTCTTTTCAAAAATTACAAACCCACTTTGCATACCTATTCCTAAGCAATTAGCTCCGTTTGATAGGACTACACCAACTTAATCAACCTACACTAGGAGGGCAATTCCACAAATGTAGGAATGTTATATGACTTTTCGCCAAGTTTTATTTGAATATTTGTGGAATATCCCTACCAGTGTAGGTTGGTGTAAGTTATTGTAATTCTATCAAATACAGCTATTTTCAAAAAAATGTTACAGGTTTAACTATCTATGAAGGATTAACTTTAGTATAATACCTATTGATGGTAATCTTTTTTGTTTGTTTTTAGTTTTCAGATCAACGATTAATAGCTCTAGGAATAAAGTTTTTCATCCTGTATACAGTATAGATATTAGATTTAAAAACAGGAAAGAAAAGAAAACATGATAAAAATGAACATTTTATTATAGGTAATTACCTAATAATAATTCGAGAGATTTATTAATAGTATGATATCGAATAAATTCTAATCAATTAAATTTTAAAATAATGAAACTATATTGAAGAATTTCGATTCTTCATTTCAACGCCTGATTAATCGGCATTTATAACGACGATTAAAGAGAGAAAAAAAACAAGGTAAACACGTAAAAATAAAATTAACGTAAATACAAAAATATGAACCAGTTAAGTGTTATGGTTCGTTTGAAAGTTTTTCATGAGGAGCTGGTAACTTTTCCCATGTAGGTTTAACACCCCATATTTCTTCCGCATATTCGGCAATTGTACGATCTGAGGAAAATTTTCCAGAAGATGCAATGTTGATGATAGCCATTTCAGTCCATTTTTCCTGATTCTGTAAAAATTTAGAAAATAGGACAAAATTAGATAATTTTTTACCAAAAAAAACAAAAAAAAAAAAACAGGAAATTTCATAATAATTTAATGGTATAGCTGTACTCACTAAGTAAGTCTGATTTACTTTATCTTGACATTTGATATAACTATCATAATCAGCTAGGGTATAGAATCTGTAAAATATTACACAAATCAAATAATCAATATTGTGGGCTAAATGTGCAGTTGTTTTCAAATTCATTACATAAGGCTCTAATGTGTCAGCCCCTTCAATGAGGAAAATGGACAAACATGTACAATAGAAGTCAGCATCCTATTTTCAACCTTTAATGAACTTATTATATAAGAAGTAGGACATAATATTATAATGCAAACTAAGGATTAAAAGTGAGTGTTAACATGTAAGGGAAAATTTTCAAAATGAGTGCAGCATGTGAGCAATTCCCGAGTCATTTAAATTTACTTTTGAACCTTGTTGAAGATATTTTTTACAATTAATCATCAGAGAGCGATAAAATGTTAATTAAATACCTTATAAATAATCTTAATGATGGGTGAAGTATTTTCAATACGTTGAATATGGAGAATATTCTCCTATCAGAATCAGCAATTGTGGCCCTATTTGAAGTGAGTGAGACTGTCACACAAGGAGTACCAGGTTCAAAACCCACACAGGGTATTATTTTATTTATTTTTTAAAAGTACTATTTTTATTATTAATTTCTATAGAGTGGTAGGTTAGGTAATTTGTTTCAGTTTCAACATAGAAAAATAAAAAAAAGGTGTGATTTCCACTGGGGAAATATTTAAGAAGGATTGATGTGTAAACAAAACAATTGACAGTGTGGTTGTGATCATGCGCATTTTGTATATACATAACCACACACCTACCTGTCATGTAACACACACAAAAGATAGTTACAATTGTAAGAGTTAAAGTCACAAAAATCTGACAATCACAATTATCATTTAGCCCCTACCATAGACTGAATGCTAGGATGTTTACACATCAAAAAGAAGGATATAATATTACAATTTATTGAAATAAAAATTACCAATTGGAGTTCGTTATTTCAATTGCAGCCCTATAGATTAATGTTTAAGGCTGTGATTTCTGTGCTTTTGCATATTTTTTTTAGCACTATCTACTAGGAATATTGATATTACTTTTTCGAATTATAAAATTCAGTGTAAAATGAACCATTCTTGTTGAAGCATATTTTGGCATATTTTGCCTAAAACAATAGTTTCAACTTTCAAGTATATTTTGGTTATTATGAAGAATATATTGTAATATTTTACTCATTTTACTCGATTAGTATAATATTTTTCAAATTAATACTTTTTTGTTCACAAGAAACCCAAAAACTTCAGTTTTGAAGCAACTTCTTTGAGAAAAAAAAGTAATTTTCTATAGCAAAGAATAAAAAAAGGTATGAAAAAGAAAAATTACTGCATATAAGATTTTATAGGATATTTTTGGATAATTTTTGAGAATAGCTGGGAATATTTTATCTTTTTAGAGAATAATTTGGGCATCTTTTCACCCCAACATGAATAGAATTAAGCGCATCTTTTCGCCTTTTTAGGAAGTATAAATCACAGCCTTATTAATGTTGCGTCAGAAAGAAGTATAACCTTGTTACCTTGCAACCTCCATGCCTCGATATAAAGTGAATGTTTCTCCACATAAAACCTCAATGCCAAAATTTTGACATGGAGACATGTTTATTTTACATCAAAATTTTGCTTCATCAATGATAAGTGCTACTTTTGGTTTGAGACTTTCTGATCAAGTATTCGTATTATAAAGACAAATTTACTTCAAAATGGTTATTTGTTGAGTAAACTCATAGTACTCACTCAAAACAAACAAAAAATATCTTTTCTTCACTACTATCCTTTCTTTATGACCAATACAAGTAATTTAAAATAGGTTAATATTTTGTATTTTTTAATACACCTTTAGGGACCCTGGCACCTTTACAGTTTTACTACACAAGATGGAGCAAAAATAAAGAAAAACTCATTTTTTCGTAAGTACCTACCATACTGGTCTCAGTGGTCAAATTACAATTTTTAAAGAGAATTTCTAAATTTTTGAGAAGAGGACCCACATTTATTCAAGAAATTTTATTTGATTCAAGGAGTACTATACATTATTAAATTTAGGAGAAGGGCTTCTCATGAAACACCCTGTATTTAGAGAAGCCTATATGCTGGAAATTTCAGAGAGAGTGGCAGAGTGCTTTAATAATACATAATATAATACTTTTTACATTTTTTTCGCAACCTTCTGTCGGGTCGAAAAAGGTGCAGCTATTTTGGATATTATTTTGGCTATAAAATGTCTGATTTTAAACCAATAACTAAAAAACTGGCGAAAAATATCAACTATAATTTATTGTACTATGCTAGCAATTCTGGTGCGTATCAGTCGAAAGGTATTTCCAAAAAATTAATTTTTGTTTAGATTTTAAAAGAAATAATTGTTTTTCATTGCGTAATTTTGCATAACAGTTACAAAATTTAATACAATCGTAGCAATTTCATCATGATCTATTAATAATTTTTTAATGACTTATTTTACAATTTTCAAAATCTAATTTTTCTAACAGAGCTGCTGCTGCATTTGCAGCTATTAAAATGTGTAGCACATTAAATTTTTCAGTCCAACTGGGCAGGTACTGAAGCGATTTTGTTTTTTAGTGTCTTTTGGCGAAATTTCAAAAATTTTCAAAAGAAGCAACACTACTACAGACGAGCAAGAAACTGAAAAATGAAAAAATACAATTTCTTTGATAGAAAAATTCAAAATTATTTTCGTGATATGATTTTTTTCAAAAATATTTTGCCGATTCCTCAAAGATCAAAAAGAATAGGAAATCAGAAGTAGCATAGTACAGAAAAATTAATTGATACTTTCGAAGAGCTGAAATATTCCAACAGCTAGGTACTCCTGGTAGGTTAGATTTAACCACTGCTTACTTACCTATCCCATTTGAGCAACACATCAGCAATATCACTAAACTCGTCGGGTTTTCCACGGCAGAAAAAGCCATTTCGAATTTGGTCGATGCAGAGTTTCAGTTCAGGAGTAGCTTCATAATATTTAGTAGCATCATATTCCACATTTTTCAGCTGGTTGACTTCTTCAGCGGTCATACCGAAAATAAATAAATTCTCGTTTCCTGCTTCTTCAGCCATTTCCACATTTGCTCCATCTAAGGTTCCGATAGTCAATGCACCATTCAACTGTAAAATTAATATAAAAATTATTTCGAAAATTAATTGAAAATCAATAATATTAAAACCATGGTTCAATCGAAAGGCTGGCTTTGTAAGTACCTCTATGTTTGTGTGTGTGTGTGTGTGCGCGCGTGCGTGTGAGTGTGTGTGTGTGCGCGTGTGTTTACAGGTATTGTGACCTATTTTTTGTTAAGTGGTGTACTTTTTGGATCTTCACAATGTAACCCCCTTTTTTCTCAAGAAATAAAAAAGATAATGTTTTTCCCTTTAGAGACTTATCATACTGCACCTTGAACTAGATAAAATCAAACACTTACCACCTCTCAAGTTGATACTCCCAGTTCAGCCCCCCTAAGTTTTTGGACCATATTTCCGTATGGTTTTCGTGATTTTCTTGGGTAACAGTTGATTCTACAGAAAATTTTATTCCTAGCGAAAAGGTTTCTATTACAATTTTCTACAAATAAAGTAATCAATGCATTTTTCATAGGCCCAATAGTTTTTGAGCTATAATCAATAGAACATTTTATAGTACAAAATTCTGGTTTTAGAGGGTTATCATGAGGGGACCATTAACTTTAGGGGAGGAAAATGTTCGGTTTTATGACGAAACACTACTCGACACACAAACTGTACACAATACTTTCTTTAAACTTTTTGAAAAAAATTTTTTGAAGACAACAGGCAATATGGCGACTTAGAAGCGAAAAAGTAACCGCTGTGAATGGAAAAATATCAATAATAGAAAAAATGGAAAGCGATATACTCCCATTCTGACATGGATGAACGAACATACACAATAAAAAAAAAGTCTGCCACTTTACCTTTTAATTTCTATATATATAGTACAGGTATACACTGACCATAAATTTCATATTTCCGGTGCCAGAGGCTTCGGTGCCAGCAGTGGATATTTGTTCGCTGAGATCAGCTGCAGGTATAATTTTTTCAGCCAACGTGACACGATAGTTTTCCAAAAATATCAATTTTAGTTTATCACCTACATCCGAATCATTGTTCACCACGTTTGCGACATAATTGATCAATTTTATTATCTTTTTAGCCACGTAGTATCCAGGAGCGGCCTGCAATATTGTAAGAAAACAAAACAAACATCTTTATTTTTTTAATTTTTCACTTGCATAGTCGTAATTAAAAATTTTTCATCTCATGTATTTTTCCAAATTTTAGAATATAGTAATACTGAATTAGAGCATAAAACGGGCCTAAATATAATTTTAAATAAAAAAAAAAAAAAAGAAACTTAAATGTCATATGCGATCCTTGAACTTTCTAATTCAATGACCATGGACAAGACAAATGCGATTTTATAAATTTTAATTGACATTAAAAGAACTTATTCAAGTTTACAAAAATGTTGCATTATTTGACATGAGTGGAAACGTTACACAAGTTGAACGTCAAAATATATAGTTTTTCTTTACACTAAATCATACAGTGCATTTGCCCGCAAACGAATTCTCGCTACAAGTAAACAGACAAGACATAAGTAATTTGTAATAAGTAGGTCTGAATACGTTTCATTCAACTGGCTTTTGAGTGAAACAATAAAACAGGTTAAAATTTCACTATCGACGATATTCCTCGCGTTTCTAGGCGCTTAGAAACGAAGGAAGTAGAAATCAACATTCGAAATTTTATAGTTTTTCAGCCATTGAATTCCAACCATACCCCTGCTTCACTTCAACCTCAAAATATATTTTCGAAACGATGCATAACCAAAGCCCAATAAAAAAATAAACAAAAAAATTCGATAAGTCTCGCTAAATCGTCCATAATAAAACTTATTTTCACTTACCTATCTAAGACCAAAAATGCAACGTAACAGTCAGATTCTTGCATCGCACATTTCCAGTTATTTTACCTTTCACCATGAAGATGAAAGAAACGGAAAAATATTTCCAAGAAAAATCTCAACCTGTAGTCTAATAGCAAGATGTTTGGGCTTACTTTTCCGCCGATGAGGACAGTTCTTGGAACGAAGTTTCCTTTTGGATTCGCTTTTATTCTATTGTACTGAGTTATCACGTGTAGGCAGTTCAACAGTTGGCGTTTGTACTCGTGAATTCTTTTGACCTGTTAATTTACGAATACACTTGAGAAAATTTTTATTCATTTCGAAGCATTTTAGAGAAAACTTCGGGAACAAAGATCATTAATTATACAGGTATGGCGAATGGAGACTTCAAATTTTAAGCAGAAAAAAATATTCACATGAATCACTTAGATATACAGTACAGATAGCCTTCCTATTTTTCAGAATTTTTTAAAATTTACGGTAAAATTATGTTGACTCTCCAGAATTTTCTCGTTTTCATTCCAAAGCCTAAATTAGCAGGATTTAGAATAAAAAAAAAACAGGTCCAGTATCAGTAGGCTAAAGACTGTTACATTTAATGTGACAACATTTTAATCCTTCGATATCTGCAGTTTTTTTTGTATTGGTGTTTATAGTAAGGGAATGATAAAAATGATGATAATGATAATAATACACAGGCAAACAATGAACAGTAATTCGTGGATGAAAGGGAATTTGTCCACTAATTCTTTTCAATTTGTTGACGAATTATCATATTTAAAATGTTAAATTAACAGAAATCGAAGAGAATTTGTTTTAATTTAACGGCATTGATTCGTCCACGAATTATTGCAACAAATTCTCTTTGATTCGTCAATGAATTATTGCCGCGAATTTTCTTCGATTTGTTGACAAATTAATGCATTTAAAATTTAACTCAAATCGAAAAGAAATCGTGCTAATTTATCGACATTAATTCGTCGACGAATTATTGCCATGAATTATCTTCAATTCATAAACGATTTAATGACGTTAAATATACACATGAATTCGATGACAAATGATTGCTGCGAACTATCTTTGATTCGTCGACAATTTAATAACGTTAAATGCACAGTTATTCGTCGATGAATCCATGTAGTTAAAAGTTAAATTAACACAAATTTGTCAACGAATCGAAAGGAATTTGTCCATGTTCTCTTCGAATCATCGACAAATTAATACATTTAGAATGTTAAATTAACACGAATTGAATGGAATTTGAGTTAATTTAACTGCATTAATTCGTTGAAGAATTACTGCTGCGAATTCTTTTTAATTCGTCGACGATTTAACGACGTTAAATGCACAGGAATTCATCGATAAATCGATGCAGTTAAAATGTTAAATTAACATGAATTTGTCAACAAATTGAAGGGAATTTGTAGATAAATTCCCTTCGATTCGTCGATGATTTAACGACTTTAAATGTCCAACTATAAACAATCATGTTACAAAAAAAATTCAACGACTTTGAATAAGGCACCAAATTTACAAAAGCACAACTTATTTATAATATACAATAATTGTAAAAGATAAAGTAGAACAAAATAAAAATGTTATCGCATTAAAAAATAAGAAATTTACTAATTTTTTCAGTATTAGTTCGTAATGTAAACTTCACTGAATGTTCAAACTACCTAACTTACATTTCCTGGCGTCAAGATTTCAACCAACTAAATAAAATCACATACTTATTTTGAATGAAAATTATAACACACAATGATTTCAAGTCAATAATTTTACTATTTTAATAAATTCATGGGCTAATAGCATTCTTAAATTCAAACATTTTTTGTTTTCAAATAAATAAAAATCTTTTCATCTCCGCAACAATCAATATTTACTCATTTTCATTGCATATAGATAATTAAGTGAAGTAAGTTTTGAAAATTTAAATGTATTTTTCAATGGTTTTACCAAATTTGATGTTTTTTTTAATGCAACATCGATATTAATAAAGCGATCGAATATCGATGTATAATGTAAAAACAATGTTAAATGGGAATGATCAAATATCGATAGTTGTGAAACATTTTTATTTGAAAAAAAAAGGCCATCGATTTCGTTTCAAAACTCCCAGAGTGAAAACAAAAATGTTATCAGGTTAAAAAAAAATGTTTAGCTTTATTAAGTACTTAAGATTTAAAAGCTTTACAGTTCTTTTTCTCTACATTAAAAAAGAATGAACACTTGGATATATGAGACCTATTATTTGATATTTGACAATAGTTTAAAATTTTTTCATTTTAACCATATTTTATCGCACATATAAACGAGTCTTGAAGTTTAAATTTATGCTTCGTGAAGAGGTTGTTTTTGACAACTCAACATTTTTTTTTGTCAAACAATCATAAAAAGATTAAATATTTATAGAATTTCACTCTTATCAGATATTAGATCTTATGAGTACTTACTTGTATATCGAATAAAGATATAGGATTAATTTTAACGTTGTATTCCTCTTCCAGCAGTTTGGCCAGCTTGAACTTATTTTCTTGTTTAATTTTTTGAATATTTCGCCAAAATACAGGATCTTTAACAAAAGCTTTCAGTTTCTGAAGTTGTTCCAGATGGGTGATCCATTCTTCACCAATTTTCTAAGAATAATTTATATCAATTTATTGATCTTCCAAAAAAATCCTCCACCCTTAGAAACATAGTACAATATTTTCAAATTCCATTTGCTTCGTGAAAATAATCTCAGCCATTTATCGATCATATAATTATTCACACGGTAGGTACCTATATATATAATTATATATATATGTAGCTTTTGAATTATAATTGGTTGCCACGTGAACGGGTTTGACGAAAACCAGGTAAAAAAATTTGGCTACTGCATATTTCATAGTAAATTTTTACTACTTGTTTACTTTATCCATACACTCGCTTCAAATCCGATACACAAATCTTCATAGATTATGGGCTGTAGCTGTGTTCTAGGCTATTATCACATTCCATTCGCCTTTTTGTTTACGATGCACATAAGTGTACATATTCTCTCAAACACATATCACTAGATACAAACTAGGCTACTCTATATGCACTTTCTGTCACTCATTCTTTTCTAGTGTCTACACCACTTCCTTTCAAATTTAAAAAAAAAGTGGCATTCTTCCATTACTTCCTGCACGTGACACTTTCATATTCCGCTTTCGTTGCACTGGAATGCACATAGTATATCCCTAATAGAATTCCCATTCTCTTTTCATTTCACCCAGTTTAGACTTGTACTCATTTCTTGCCACAACTCTGTCTACCCATCATACTTATTTTCAGTATGTTTGCCTCCATAAGTCATGGTGCTTTATAAACTCTCCCTGATAATAAGCTATCTATTCATTCCTTCATTGTTCTGCTAGGTTATATTACACTAACTTAGGTACTGTTTCTACGTAAATATTGGTCACGTAGGTAGGTAGCTACGTAACATTTATTTAAAATTAAGAAGTTTAACTCCTAACACAATTCCTGCGCATTTATTCTTATACAAGTGGTCACCTAGTAACGTGAGAATAGAAAAAATCCAAATCCATATAATTAAACATATATTTTTTGTTCTGCTTACCTCAGCGATGAGATCTGCCAAAGCTGGATTACATAACAACAACCACCTGCGCGGAGTAATACCATTCGTCTTATTCTGAAACTTCTTGGGAGTCATTTCATAGAAATCCTTAAAACTAAAGATCAGAATTTTATTAGGTAGGTACCTAATTTTTGTCAACAACTAAACGTACGAATGAAAGTAACATATAGATACCTAGCTTACAAGTGAATTTGATGGCTTTTAGCAACGTGAACGAGCCGTATAGTGAAAAACTGATGTATATGTAGATAAATTCTATTAATTGTAACCTATTCAATTCGACATATACATATACGGCGACTGTAGATAGGGGCAAAGTTGCCACCAGCTACGCTGCCTATGTATTTAAAACTTTTGTAAGTCCGCAAAGGCTCGATCTGTTCCTCGAATTCAAAACGCTCGAAACACGGGGTCAATATCGATGTAAAGGTGAACTATACTTCGATGTTATTCGTATCGTCTTCTAGAGGTTGTAGGCGGTGAAGAAATTTATGAATTTAGAATGGCAGTAATTTAACCAAATTTTTATTTTACAGGTTTTGTTTTCCATGATTCTCGACATCGACCAGTTCCAATAAAAGGAGTCTATAGTCAAATGAATTTAGTGGGAATAAATGTTAAATTTTGTAAATATAAGAATTCAAGAATCGTGAACTCGCTAATATCACTTTTGTATAGTTTTACTTCAACTGGTCGTTTAATCATATTCTTTGAAGACAAGCTATAAGAACTTAAATATGGAAAAAAAAAAAAAAAGGAAAATCTGCTTTACCTACTTGCGGGAAAAAATCGAGATAAAATTTAATTTAAAATACATGTATTCCGATGAGATAGAAGGAGAAAACGAACAGATTCTATATACTGTCCCTTTGAGCAAACTGTCAAGTAAAACTATGATAAATTGGTTAAAACCTTCGAGGATATACGGAACAGTTTTAACATGGGGTTGAATGTCCAGACTATAGGTGCCACGTGCTGGCGTATGAAGTACCCCAGAATGAACATCGGTGTAAAAGTGAGGTACTTTGTACGCCAGTGTTTATAAACAAATGTACCTTGCGAGATTTTCCTTCAATCAGATATTTAGTTGGAATTACACGTGTTTGTAGAAGCGCTTTCTATAGGTAGGACACCGAAACTGCCCATGCGTCGTCTCCATCATGCATATATCTTCGAAGGTTAAAACTATAAAATCAGTAGGATGCGTAATGCGTATTAAGGCATTAATATTTGGCGGACGAGTCCGTTAATTACTACATTTTTCTACCCCTTATTAGGATATTATATGTATAGTTACGTTAATGGTTTGAACTCAAAACCGTTGTCAGTGAATGTAAATTAAAGCCTCTCATTGTGATTAATTTACAACACGAACGGAGCATTTTGTTCGATAGCAGGCTTCGAGAACGATGAGCATTAATTAATAGAAAATACGATCAAAAACCGTGAGTACGTATATATAAATCTCGGGAAGCTGCCACTTATTCGATTTTCACATCGGATGAATACGAAATAAGATTTTTAGATGAGATGAAGCAAAGGAGTTCTGCAAGATCATGATTGCTGAAAGCACTCTTTATTTCACTAGGTAGGTTCCTATATATTAATATATGTTTCGCATACGCACATATCAGCTTTTATAATCTCTGAATGAATGTAGGCAACGCCATTCACCACGTGAGAACCGATGATACTTAAGTGCGCCATGTTTATCCTCTTTTCTCCATCTTCTTCAACGCAAGACATACGTCGCATGCGGTCCAGATCACCTGGATATTTAGCGATCACTTCCTACAAACATCAGTAATATCGCATGAAAAAATAAGTTATTTTTGTCAATACAGGTAGTGGAAGGGGGATGAAATAATTTTGCAATATTTAAGGAATATTTTATTAAAATACATTGCCGTCACTGAAAAATTAAGGAAACTGAAAAATAAAATTAGGTTTCTTCTAAAATATCAATATCTCACATGATTTTTAGTGAAGGAATATTATAGGCAATTGCTTCGGAAAAATTATTCCTAATCCACTTTTGGAGGAAAGTGTTCATTAATGGTGAGAAAAAAGAAACAAGCTGTAGGTACTAAATCTTTCATTATACAGCATCAAAGGGAGACTTTGCGGAAAGCCAGGCCTCCCAAAACCCAAATTAACCTCCTGACGAGTCCGATTTTTTTTAATGCTTCTTCAGTCAGTAAACTTAATAAACAGAAAAAAATAGAAAAAAAAAACAAAAAAAACACAAATAACCTTCGATTATTTTAGTACTGGATATCCAGATAAACACACAAATCCGTGCTGACAATACACCTAAACCCCTAAAATGGATTCGAGTTTAACTCGATTTCACTAAAGTCACAGCAACGTTTTAAATAGCTTTAAATTCACAGGACCAAGTGACTAAAAAAACAAGAAAAAAGACCAACTGTGCTTGATCAGAAAACCTATGTCCATTTTAGGGTTTCAGAACGATGGTACGTTGGGTTAATATAGGTGAGGTAGGGCTACTGGGTATCCAATACTAAATGTTCAAAGCAAATAACCCCATATATCATAATATATGAATCTAGAATACAAAAAATAACTTAAAAATTTTTTAACTCCCTCCACTCGCAAAATTGTTTTTGTTGATAAAATTTGTAAACTCCCTCAAGTGGTGAATTCTACGCAATCTCTGTGAAGAAAGATGGAGGTCATCTTATGGTTTTAATGGAAATTATTTAGCCCACCTAAATGGTTTGACCAAAGTCCACCTATATGTCGTTAAGTATTTGAAATGAGTGCGGAATTAAAGTTTTTTCCGGATATCTTTGTCTAATTCTCCAACCCAAAAAAAACAAAAGAGTGATATTTTATGAATAAAAAATACATACGACATTCTTATGTCAGGTCAAAATTGTAAATACCACAGGTACTTAATTTTTCAATTGACGTAAATATATTTTATATGTAGGTGTGGAAATTCATGATATAATAAGGGTGCTACAGTTTTCATCCAATGTAGGGATAAAATTTGATGCATAAATGGACTCGATATAGAAAATTCACATGATAAAATTCAATTTTAACTTGGAAAAGTATGTTTATCCACTAGATGTTAGTACAAGAACTACGTCACATTTCGTCGTGTTAGTGATTGCAATAAGTGTATAAAAAATGGGTTTATCTTGAAATTGTCTAATTTTTTTATTTTTTTTTATAACGATTTACATAGAAATGAAAAATGAGCGTATTCAAAAAATTCTATAATGATAAAATTTCATTAAATTCTACTATTTTTCATTTATTAAAAAATATGAATAATTAGGTATGAAGAATAATTCCAATATTTTTTTGAGTTGTAAAATAAATCATACGGAAATATTTCCAGATGATAGGCAAAAATGAGATAAAAGGTATGAAATGCATTATTTTCATTCGGACCCCAAAAATAAAAATCCTATTACAGAATATTCTTCCTTGAATTTTAGTTTAAGCTGGTACCTATGTTTCTCTGTCAACGGTATGATCAGCTCACTGAAAAGGTTGTGGAGGATATGAACTTGAGGGGTGATATATAGTTTCATTGAAAATAATTTTCCTTAAGCTTTTTCCGTATGCCAGCGCTTATAGCGGATGCAAAATTTTTCATGAATATTTCGTAAAGTGTTCTCTGACAATTTTTAGAATAAGTTTTTTATCACATCAAAGGTTCTAATACTCCCCTCAACTATTGAATAACTTCAAAAACGTACTTGTAAATGAAGATAATTAATTTTGTAAATTATTTCCAAATGTCGAGGTAACATACTCTCGAACATCGATACAGGCCACCGTTCAAGAGCCTCTGGTAGAACAGTGTGATTAGTGTAGGCACAAATTCGTGTGGTGATGTCCCAAGCCTAGAAAATGAATCGTAAGTAGGCACAGGTAGTATACTCATTATTATGTTAATCATACGGTAATTTTTCAAAATAACACAAGGCGGAAAAGTAATAATGTATTCGGCCATATACTTTTTCCCAAGGTAATCCTTCCAGATCCACCAATATTCTCATAAGTTCTGGTATCGCGAGAGACGGGTGAGTATCGTTGAGCTGAATAGCGACTTTATCCGGAAGCATATCGAGGGACATTCGAGCTTTAGAAGCATTTGGTCCAATTGACGTTTTGTAGCGTCTGATAATGTCCTGAAATAAACAAAAAATAAAATTATTTTTCTTACAGAGAAACGAGACATTATATCAAGTTTTCGTAGTTCGTGGTTCACCGCATTTGGTATAAAAAGAACACAAGTTTTATGATGAAAGAGTGTAGGAATGAAGAACTATGAATAAGCAGGACAACAACTGAAGATAAATTTCACTGAATCGTTGAAAATTTCATCAAAACCAAAGGTGGCGATCCTGATAAGAAGAACGGTGGTACAGATATCAAAAATGGTTTATAAAATAAACAAGTAGAACAACTTGTTACAGAAATCTTATAAACATCTCTCGAACCACTTCTAAAAATCGACGGGATGATTTGAAAAATTTTGTTTTCGTATATTAATCACCGTGACTATCAATAAGAAATTAGTAAAAATTCTGAATCCCGAACAGAGCAGCTCATAAACAAGAAATTCCAATAATTTACAATTTACTATAATCATAGACTATTGTGTCGACACTCTGACTAGTTGATGAAAATAAGAAACAAATCTTTGAAGAAGCTGTCAATTTTTTCTGTAATGGAAAGATTTATAAAACAGCTGAGGTTCGAGATAAAAAATGGCTGCAAAAACCAGAGCAGAGGGAATAAGAATATGAGAAAATGTTACTTATTTTATGGTTGGATATCAAGAACTGTTGGAGTTCACTCCGCCTTTTTTTTTAGAAAGAAGTTATTCACAGATTCACTAATAAAGATTTGAGTAATAACCAACAGAACAACGTCAAAACCAAATATTATATTCATAATTTCTGGAGAATTGACTTTTAGAGATGTCCTATTTCAGCGTAAGACATATTCAAAAATGGGCAGACGACTCCCCAACAACTTTTTATGGTTTATCACAGAATATAACAGACATTTTTTCATATTTGTTTTCCTCTTCTCGTGGTTTTTCATTCAATTTTTATTTTGAGTCTCAACTATTTTTTATTTTTTCAGTTTTCCTTTTAAAGAAAAAAACTGATTGCTTCTTCAGAAATTTGTTACTTCATTTTTACCAATCAATCGAAGTTTTCAATATCATTTGAGCGTTAGATGTTCATATATAATTACGTCAACATTTATAGTCAATAATTCAATTTTATTTGAAATAGTATATTCTTGCAAATGACTTGTTTACGAGTCGTCCTATTCGAGATTTAAAATTTTTGATAATTTTTTCTTATTAGTTTTGTGGTCTTAGTCAGTGGTACACAATATGTATAGTATGTAAGTTGAGGAATATTTTTCAGTTTATCTCGTCGTCCTCTTAATGAGTTAAAGGGTTATTTTCAACTAAAATCGCCGTTTTACAAACGTCAGTAGAAAACACCACTCAAAAACTTTAAAAGAGGTGTGACATCCAAGAAGAAATCAAGAGATGACTGTAATAATGCAAACCTGTAGCGTAGCAGCACACATAAAGTATTCCTGTTTCAGTCGTAATTCTTTGCCGCCAAAATTATTATCATTTGGGTACAGAACTCGCGAAATATTTTCAGCCAGGTTACGATCCAATACAGCTTGAATATAATCACCATCGTTGACTGGGAAATAAAAATCAGTTGAAATATCCTTCGAAGAACTCGGGACTATTATATGTCAATGAAAATTAGAACGGTACGCATAGGTACATACTTACAAAATTTCAAATTAAATTCTACTGGTGATTTGGCGGACCAAAGTCGCAACGTATTAACGACGTTGTTACCATATCCAGGCACAGGAGTATCATAAGGCATGGCGTACACAATCTGAAAATGAACTCTAAATTTTCAGCAACTCTCTCGAAAATGGGCACAGAAAATTTTGCAAACAAAAATTACCTGAGTATCGACCCATTTTCTGCCATTAGAGATGTCGACAACGCGACCAAAAAAATTGACAGGAATCATGTACTCGGGCCTCGCTTTTTCCCACGGATTACCAAATCTCAGCCAGTCATCTGGTTCTTCAGTCTACTCTCATTAATGAAAGATGATAAATGAACTTTAAAATATCATCATTCGCACGATACGTTTCAAAAATTTAATTTTTAATTACCTGTTCTCCATTACGAATTTTTTGAGCAAAAATTCCGTATTCATAGCGAATACCATAACCATATGCTGCTAACCCCAAAGTTGCCATTGAATCCAAGAAACAGGCAGCTAATCTACCGAGACCGCCATTTCCTAAACCAGCATCTTCTTCGACATCTTGCAAGTCTTCGATGTCCATACCCAACTGATACATAGCTTCGTCACAGGCACTCTGTATCCCTAAGTTAATCATCGTGTTTTGCAGAGTTCTGCCCATATAGAATTCCAATGAGAGATAATAAATTCTCTGAAAAAAACATGCATGTATCGATTTATAATACGAGTAATTATTACGTACCTACTCATTCGGGAATGTTTTAAACAATTATTGTAATTGGTAATCCAAGTGGTCAAAATAAACCCGTAAAATATAAGGTTTTGAAAATAAATTAATACCTTCAACATACTTACGTCACCAATATGGTGAGGTTTGGCCTGAATAAGCAATAAAAATACCCATTACCATCCCCCTTTTTCTCAGGAAAAAATGAAAGTAATGTTTTACCCTTTGGAGGTTTATTGTAATAGAGGGCAAAATATATAAAATCAAATTCGCCACTTCTCAAGTTGATACTCTTCCCTCAGACCCCCCCCCCCCGAGATGTTTTTAAAACATACTTCACAGTTATTTTTCTGATTTTCTACAGAAAAATTTGTGTTTAGTGAAAAGTTTTCTCATAAAATTTCCTAAAATTAAGAACATACACATTTTTTATATGAGTTATAGTTTTGGAGTTGAAAGCATTCAAACTTTTTATTGTACAAAATTTTGTTTTTAAGGGGCTGTAAAAGGGGGTAAAATCAATTTGAGGGAAAAAACGTTTACGTTCCATGATGTCCACTACTTAACAGATAAACGCTGCATAGCAATTTTCCAAAAAATTTTTTTTTAAGTCAACAGGTATTTATGGCAACCTGAAAGGGGAAACTCTAACGCAGCAGCAGCTCCGTTAGAAAAAGTAGGTTTTTAAGAATTATAAAATTAAATAGCCAGGAAATAGTTATCAATAGATCATAATAAATATTTATTACAAATAAGGTTCCTATTGGTCCAAAATTAAACATTTTATAGCCAAAATAAAAATGAAAATAGCCATACTGGAAAATAGAGGTACCATACAACCAATCCACATAAGTTTATAGCAAATTATAATAGATTATAATGGATATTTTTTTCAAATTTCATAACTATTGGTCAAAAATTTATAATTTTATAGCCAAAACAAAAACAACAATAGCCATACTGGAAGTACAATACGGCTGATCCTCAACAAAATCAATGTGTTAGGTCCTTGGTTTAGTACTAATGTTTTTCCTAAATTTTGTGACTATCGGATAAAAATTGTGATCTGTACAGTGGTAACAAGAAATTGGCATATATATATATATATGAATTTGAGTCATTAGTGCTACAATTTTCCTTGAGATATCAAACAAAAAATGTATTCATCCCATATACCAGATTTTTCCATGACACCAATATTAATAAGTAGATTAGTAAACTACTTTCATAATCAATGAAAAAATATCAACGTTAGGAAAATAAGGAGCAAGATATACTCCCATTCAGATATAGCTGAATAAGTATAAACAATAAAAAAAGTCTGCCACTTTACCAGTTATTTTCTATGTATATATATGTACATGAATTTTCAAAAATGATGCCAAAATTATCCTTGGGCCATAAAAAGAAAAACAGGTCCATTTCTCCGGCCCCCCATTTCAAATTTTGACCTGAAAATTTTTGGCCTAATTGTGCTCAGTTTGTGCTAATATGTGCCATCAATTTTAGAATTTGTGCTCATCCCCTTCCTTAGATATAAACAAAAGAGTCTGGGTGGGGCTGGAGAAATGCTAGCCCCCCCATTTTGAATTTTGACTCTAAACTTTGTATGCTAATTGTGCTTCATTTGTGCTAATTTGTGCCGTTAATTTTAGAATTTATGCTCATTTATTTTCAAATATAGGGGCCTCAGAAATTTATGTGTCAGCCCCCCATTTGGAATTTTTAATTGAAACTTTGCATGCTAATTGTGCTTAATTTGTGCTAATTTGTGCTGCAAATTAAAAATTTTATACTCATTCCCTTTCAAAAATATTTGTGGTTTTATGTCTCCCCTCAGCCCCCCATTTTGAATTTTGACCCAAAATTTTTCATACCAACTGGATTCAAATAGTGCTAAATTTTGCTACCAATTTTGGAATTTGTTATCACCCCCTTCTTAATATATAAAAAAGAGTTTGTGGGTGGGGCTGGGGAAATGCTAGCCCCCTTTTTTGAATTTTGACTCAAAACTTGGCATACTAATTGTGCTCAATTTGTGCCAACCATTTTAAAATTTGTGCTCACTTCCCAACTCAGATAGGGAGGATGAAAGATTTCCCCTCAGCCCCCCCTTCTTGAATTTTTATACAAAACTTTGCCCACTACTCTTTTTTGATTTGGGCATAATTGTGCCAACAAGCTTATAATCCCTGTACATTCAAATCTTTAGTTATTTGCAAAACAAATTTGGGTGGGGCTGGGGAAATGCAGCTCCATCCACTTCAAATTTTGACTTGAAATTTTGCAAACTGATTGTGCTCAATTTGTGCTGATTTGTGCCAACCATTTTATAATTTTTGCTCAATTATTAACTGAAATAAGGGGTGAGGAAGGTTTTGTCTTAGCCCCCCCTTTTGGAATTTTGAGCTGAAACTTTTCCCATTATTTTATCTTAAATTGTGCTTATTTGTGCCAACTTTCTTTTTTGAAATTTTAAAGTTGCAATTTCAAGCAACTAATAACAATCACCCATTTCTGCTGTAGCCTAAATAATAGTCATTTATAACAAAATTTTCAGTAGGGTCAAGAAAATTCAAGCCTTCCATTTTAAATAGGAGTTAAATTTTATTACAATTTTTATGACAGTTTGTACCAAATTTTTACCTTGGTACTTTTGAGGGAACTATACTTAACCCATACTTTGCAGTATGTCAGATTTTCTTAATTTGGTATTTTCTGGTTGTTACTAAAAAACTTTGTAAGTACATGTAAATTTTTCCATTGATCACTCTCTATTGACAGTTTTTTTCATTTAAGTTGCCAAATTAAAAATATTATCATAAAAACCTTCTATGTGAATTAAATAGAAAGAAAAAAACAAATTTTAGTAGGTATTCATGCTAATTTTGGTTTTATATACTTAATAATTTAGAAAATACATTTGGTGATGTATCACACAATAAAATGTAAAAACTCCATATTAAGCCCCTTTAGGGGCCCATTTGGGGATGAAGAATGGGTCAAATGGAGAAAAGAACACAAAATTTTGTCTGGGCGGCCCAAAAACCATATTTTGTGATGTATCACACAATAAAATGTGAAAACTCAATATTAAGCCCCTTTAGGGTCCCATTTGAGGATGAAGAATGGGTCTAATGGAGAAACAGACCCCAAATTCGGACTCGGCGCTTCAAAAACATAATTGGTGATGTATCACAAACTAAAAAGTGAAAACTCAAAATTAACCCCCTTTTTTTGGCCCACTTGGGGATAAAGAATGGGTCAAATTGAGAAATCCACACAAAATTCAGATTTGGCGCCTCAAAAACTATATTTGGTGATGTATCACACAATAAAAAGTGGAAACTCAAAATTAACCCCCTTTTGGAAAATATTACTATATCCTATGCATAATGCAACAGAATTAGAAGCAAACTCATTGTCACTGTTATCGCATAGGTATACAAGAAACATCGATATGTTTTGCGATGTATTGATGTTCTTCACCAGATCGATGCAATATTTTTTTTCGATGCATCGATATTAAATAAAATACATATTTTGGGAATTTTTTGGACAACTGTTTGAAATTTTCTTTTCATATTATGCCAGAAACCTTCGCTGGAGTATACTCAACAACTTCCAAAAGTTTCATGGCCATCGGATGAATGGTGTAGTAATGTATAAAAGACAAACAGATATACATTCTCTTTTATATATATAGATAACACTGGCCAAAGTAATCTTAAAAATTCCCTATAGATAACCCAAAAATATTTTTCAAAATTTGGGAATATTTTTCATCAAAAAAGTCAGATTACGGAATAACGCATCGTGATTGGTTCACCCAAAAGTGTCTAAAAAATGGTATTTCTTGTAGTTATATAAATATTTCAGATAACATCATTCTGTCAGTACTATATTAGCCTTCCTTAGAGATGCATGTCTGAATATTCCTCTAGCAAAATTATTGAGTTTTGACATTTTACTGTGTGATACAATAGAAAATAAGTTTTTTGAAGCGCCAAGTCCAAATTTGGTGTTCATTTCTCAATTTGACCCATTCTTCATCCCCAAATGGGCCCCTAAAGGGGCTTAATCCCATCTTAATATTGAGTTTTTGGGAAATCTTTCATCCTCCCTATCTGAGTTGGGAAGTGAGCACAAATTTTAAAATGGTTGGCACAAATTGAGCACAATTAGTATGCCAAGTTTTGAGTCAAAATTCAAAAAAGGGGGCTATCATTTCCCCAGCCCCACCCACAAACTCTTTTTTATATATTAAGAAGGGGGTGATAACAAATTCCAAAATTGGTAGCAAAATTTAGCACTATTTGAATCCAGTTGGTATGAAAAATTTTGGGTCAAAATTCAAAATGGGGGGCTGAGGGGAGACATAAAACCACAAATATTTTTGAAAGGGAATGAGTATAAAATTTTTAATTTGCAGCACAAATTAGCACAAATTAAGCACAATTAGCATGCAAAGTTTCAATTAAAAATTCCAAATGGGGGGCTGACACATAAATTTCTGAGGCCCCTATATTTGAAAATAAATGAGCATAAATTCTAAAATTAACGGCACAAATTAGCACAAATGAAGCACAATTAGCATACAAAGTTTAGAGTCAAAATTCAAAATGGGGGGGCTAGCATTTCTCCAGCCCCACCCAGACTCTTTTGTTTATATCTAAGGAAGGGGATGAGCACAAATTCTAAAATTGATGGCACATATTAGCACAAACTAAGCACAATTAGGCCAAAAATTTTCAGGTCAAAATTTGAAATGGGGCGGCTGGAGAAATGGACCTAAGAAAAACGTTTTATTGTAATTGCATAAAAAGGTATGGATCAAATCTATTTAATACTCTTTTACAATGTTACACCTCACACAAGAATATTAATACTCAATAATGAATATTAATATAACTTGAAATGAATTATTAATAGTATCATACACTAAGGTTCAAAAGTGAGTGATTATATGCGAGGGTAAGTTTGTGAAATGAGTGCAGTGAGTGAACAAATCCTGAGTAATGTAAGCTCACTATTGAACCTTGTTGTGGAGATATTTTTCAAAATTAATGATCAGAAAGCAACGTAATCATTAATTAGAAAAAATATAATCCAAGTAAACAAATATAGCTTTAAAGTCTCAAACTGCTACCTAGTGTTTGTAGCACAGTGTGTATGTTGCTGGCTTGACAATTGAGAGGTTGCAAGTTCAAATTTCAGAAAGATAAGTGAATTTTTCATCTAAATAAGAATTCTAAGTTACTGAAAAATCACATTACACTGAAGTTGACATCATTCATCAATGATAGTGTGACGTCCGAAAACGAACGTACATCCCGAGTATGGGGAATGATATCACGATTTGAAGTATATCAATAAGTCTCGATCAATCGTAGAGTCGAAACCACAAACCAGCTCAAACAGTTAGGCCACCAGCCTACCAGCGATAGCTCCCTAGGCCTACGAAGTATATCGGGCGGATTTACGTATGTGGAATTAAATAAGTTGGCCGACCCATTATCACAGTGTATACTTTATTACAATTGAAAAGATTACTTACAGTTATGGTAACTACAATCAGGTCGTGCAGGTTATTCTTCACATCGCCTCATGGTTCTCGAAGTTCGGTGAACCATCAAATCTCGATCGATTATTCGTTTTGAGTTCGAAAGAATAATATCGCGAGTTATTTAAATTCTACTATTGGCGTTCACATTTGAAAATATCGGTGAAAACAATCAATTGGTGGCTTGCTGCCGTATAAAAGAGCTGTATTTGTCGTGAATAATATTTCGTATTCACGACGAACGAAAAACGATCACGTCTAAAACGAGACTGACTGTTCACCTATTAGCCTAAAACGTGAACAGTCAAAGAGATTAGAGATAGTTCACCGATGATCGATATCTTATTATTACACGTCACCATATCGTTAAATAATCATCGGTCGACGTGTTTTTATGTTTGTTAGATTTCGGGAATTTATTCCCGATGGGGAATCGGCGTATCTCTGGTTCACCTTATCATTATTACAAACTTAGAGTTCGTGAGCCGTTTCCTATCGTAATATTAATACAGTTGATGGTGACGTGAAGGGAAGGCTACGGGTAATTCAGATGTCACAACTCCCCCCCCCCCAAATTTCGAAACGAGGGATCACCCGCAGCCTTCGGACATTTGGTAACTTAGCTGAAAAGAAATATATTAGTAAAAAGTTGGTCCGTTGATTAAAACATTTTAAACTTATTCAAGAAGGATTAATATATTTAAAGAAAAAGAACGAGCACACCGAGACTAGTGAGGTGAGTTACAATAACAAAAGTAGACAAAACGCAAAAACAAATTTAAGTATGTATTAACTAGACGATCGAATTCTTATAATTATAATTTACAATCGAACGCAACAAACAAAAGAAAAAAAACGGTAATATACGTTAACGATTGTCGAGACAAATTAGAGAGGGAAGAGAGAAGAAGATAAAAGAACTAAAAAAGAAATTAAAACAAGGAACTGATTAGGAACGAACTTAGTTGGTAGGAACAATAGTAATAATAATAATAAAAAAATAACAATCGAGGCTCGATACATCTATATATATAATGATGATTACCAGAGAGGATTATTATCAGTGGAAAGAATATTTACAAGATCTTTTCTGGCAGTTGGAAATTCTGACGATAGGTTTGTCCCTCGTTGACCAGAAATACCTGACCCTGATTGGGCTCGCCGACAACCGCCTTGAGATATTTTGCGGCAAACGTGACTCCGAGGACCATCCTGTTTGTGTCGAGTACCGAGTTTTTCACCAAGTAGAATGTTTCGGGAAACCGAGTCCCATTTCGTCCGAATAATTCCATTTTCGTCGTCTCGTTGGACTCGAGGACCTTGGGGTTATTCCATTCGCAACACCAGGTTTCTTTTGGCGCCGGGATTATCTGCTGGTTTGCCGAAAGCAACTTTATATTGATAAAGGACACCGGTGACCGGACATCGAAACACAAAATCTTCTCTCTATTTGCAAAGATTGTCTTCCCCAGGATGAGGGAGAGACAAAACACACGGGGCAGCCTGTCTTTTATTTGTCCGGGCTTCATTACTTCGACGTTTGTCCCTGGACAATACTCAACCCTCTTGGTTACTTCTCTCGGCAAATCTTCGAGTGGGACTGCTGGCGCGACGTCTTCGTCCTCCTCCTTCACCGGTGCTATTTCATTTTCTACAATTATCGGTATTAGCGTTACCTCTTTGGAAGATGCTAGCTTTTTAGGTATTTTAAATCTTTGCAGTTGCTTACCGTCCTCGCTCGATTCCTCCGTTTCTTCTTCGAATTCAACTCTCTTCGTAGATGTTGATGCCTTCTCATCATCCGGCTGTATATCATTATATTTAACTGGTACCCTCTGTGGACATCGAGAAGGTTTAGGACCAAGTCTTAATTTAACGGGAATTCTTTTTTTATCGTCTCATGCATTTCAAATCGTGGTCTTTTCTTTAGTGGGAGCTTGCTAAAATTATCGGTGACTTTTCTTTTCACGTTCTTATCTTTAGTATTATCGTCGATTATCGACCTCGGAACTTTTATAGTACAGACAGGAAGGGACTTAGCATATTCCTTTGCATTATGAATCCTCACCTTATTGAGTTCGGTGTTTAGCTCCGTGACCGTATTCTGAAGATCCTCGATCGTTTGTTCCTGTCTTTGAACTGTCAGCTTCATTTCCTCGAGTCCTTCGATGATTGATTTTCTTTCATTTCTTTCGCTTTCGATTACTCTCTCGAGGAAATTCACTTGTCGCTCCATCATCGTGGACATTCCAGCATGGAATCGGCCTCGATCTGTAAGTGCCTGCGCTGTCACATTTTGGTTGTGGGCCGCAATCCTAATTTGCTCACGTAACGAGACCAGGAATTCCTCGTTTTCGTTCGAAACCCTTTTGAATTTTGTTTCGAGGTCCTCCGGTTCATTTACTGGGGGGGGGGGGCGGTTGGTACGTTTTCTTCCGCCATTTCGACTAAATTACAAAGCATGCCTTTAGGTTTACGAACTTATCATTTCATCGTTATATTATAATAAGGAGCTTTGATTCTTCTACTTACGTATCGATATTTCGTGGCGTTTTGTTAATGATGATAAATAAAAAAAAAAACTTTTTTCAACTATTGATTAATAAATTTTTATAAATCGGTATCTTCTATTAGTATACGTCCAACGACTTTCGTGTGAATGAACTGCGTTGTTGCATAGTTGGTCGTGTTGACTATCTCCCCACCCCCCGACCACGATATCATCGATGAATTGATTAATCATCGGTGAGTTGATCGATCAATGACGCGATGTCATGGTTGTTGAACTTTGCGACGAAGGGTGTGATGTTGACGTAAGTGGAATTACCTTACTTTTGTAGTTGAATTATCTTGTATTCATCTTGATTAATTTACGTCGTTGATTGTTGGGATTTATTTTGAAGATGTTTTTATTTCGGATTTAATGTTGTTTTTTGGTTGTAGATGGATCTTATCGTTTAAATTCATGTACATTTCGTTGGAGGATTTTTCCATCGGGCGTACGGACTCGATAACTTCCGTTTCCCTTCACCTCGATTATTTCACAAGGGCCAACGAATTTTGGGTTGAGTTTTGATGATACCCCGATGGCTTTGTCCGAAAGTGTATGATTTTTAGTATAAATCATATCTCCAACTTTGAGATCTGTGAGATTTATACTCTCGTTATTCTTTTTTCGCCTTAGGAGTGTTTTCTTTGTATTTTCTATGGCTTTTTCCAGGAGTATCTTATATTCTTCATCAGTTAATGGTATCGTTCTCTCTTCGTAATCGAATTTTACTCTTTCCATCAACGTTGCTGGTGGGAGCCCAGTCGTGGCGTGTTCGATATGATTTAGCCTACGCTCTATTTCGTCGATGTGTTGATACCAGTTGCTGTGTTTAGTTGGGCATTTTATTCGAAGAACATCGCCGATGATTTTCATTCGTGTTTCGACTGGATTCGATGATGGCGTATACGGTGATGTAAACCTCGGCTGTACTTTTAATTGCTTCCAGTGATCGATCCAATCTTTCGTGGTAAATTGACTTCCGTTATCAGATAGAATTGTTTCGGGTTTACCGTATTTTTCAATAAAACGATTCATCCTATCGATACAAACATTAACCGAAGCTTTGTTTATCGTATATAGTTTCGTAAACTTAGAGAAAACATCCATAACGACGAAGATTCGGTTTACGTTTCCACATCCTGATGGTAATGGACCGTACAGATCGACGGACAACAGTTGACCAGGTTTATCAGCGAAGACCGATAGAAACGGGCCTGATAATGTCGTATTTGTATTTTTCGATTTCTTACAGATCTCGCAGGTCGAGCAGAATAGTTCGATTTCGTATTTCGATCCCGGCCAGTCGAAGAATCGTCGCACTAGTTCAAGTGTTTTTCGAGATCCAGGGTGGGTGAACTCTTCATGGTAGAACTTGATCAGCAGCTCGCGAGTTGACTCGGGGGCATATATTCTTTTATCCCCATCGCGATTGACGTAGTAAACGATGCTAGTTTCTTTTTCAACTCGCGGTGATCGTCTTTCGAGCTGACCCGTAATCTCTCTTCTTTTCTTTTGCAGGTTCGATATGTTGTTCATCAATGATGATATTGTGATCGCGTTGTTATCATCAATCAACATTAATACGACCGGGAAATCGGCGTTTCGATATACTACAGCTTCGAGCGGAGAACAGTATCTGCTCAAAGCGTCCGCTGCAATGTTTTTACTCCCGGGTATATGTTCGGTGGCAGTTATCGAGAAGCTGGTGAGAAACGTTCTCCACCGCGCTACCCTTTGCGAAACGTCGTCTTTTAAGCCTATGAGGTACTGTAGGCATCGACAGTCAGTTCGTATCCGGACTTCGTGATCGGTAAGCATATAGAGGTTTTTCTTCATCGTATATATTATCGCTAACATTTCTTTCTCGAATGTAGGATAGTTCTTCTCGGATTTTTTTAATAATCTGCTTACCATCGACAGCACCTTTGGTTTTTCGTCCTCGTTATCATCGATGAACTGGACAACTATCCCTGAGATGGCGAAATCAGAAGCGTCCGTAATTACATAAAACGGAAGGTTCCAGTTCGGATGCGACTGAAGCAAGCATTTGACCATTTCTGACTTTACTCTCTTGAATGCTTGTTGGTGATCATTTGTCCACTCAAATGTAGTATCGTTTTTTAACAGGCCACATAATGGAGCGATTATATCCCCGTATCTCGGAACGTGTCCTCGATAATAATTAGCGACTCCGAGAAATGATTGGACTTCTTTCTTTGTCGTTGGAGCTCTGAAATTGTGGATCGCTTCTGCTCGTTTCGGATCAGGTCGTATCCCATCAGCATCGATGACGAAACCTAAGTATCGAGCACTATCTCAAAACCATGAACATTTTTCTAGTTTCAACGTCATATTATACTTCACGAATCTCTCAAGGACTAACCGTATATGTTCTAGGTGTTCATCGTGTGTTCGAGAGTGTACCAGAATATCGTCGACGTATACTGTAACACAGTGATCGAGGCCCCTCAGGACAATTCTCATGGCTGCTACGAAGGCCTGCATCGCGTCCTTCAAGCCGAAGATTATTTGATTCAACACGTATGGTTTCCCTTGAAATCGGAAGGCGATGTATTTTCGGGATTCCGGAGCGAGAGGAATTTGGAGGAATCCCCACCTCGCATCGAGTTTTGTGAAGACTCGCATTTCGGATAAGCTTAATTTTATTGTCTCGATCGGTGGGACTGTGTCTTCTCTCGTGCCCATATACTGATTTATTTTCCAAGCATCGAGGCAAGGGCGAATATCACCGTTCTCTTTCTTCGTATATGTTATCGGTGAGAAGTATTCGCTCGATTCGGGGCTTATGATTCCTTGCTTCTCCCAATCGTCGAATAATTCTTTTACTTTCGGGATCCATGCCTTTGGAATTATTCTCTCTTTTTCGTCCATCTTCTTCGTATCCTGGGACATATTTAAGACGTGTGTGTATGCCGCGCATCTACCGATCCTCTCAGCGAAGGCTTCGTGGTTTTCTCGCAAAACGTCACCGACTCTTTGAGCTATTTTATTTGATACCTCCAATTCCTTCAATATCTTCTCGATTTTGTTTTCGATCTCGAATGGAGTTTCGTCCATTGGTCCGATGTTGAGAATAGGTTTAACGGCACCAAACTGGACTCCCGGTATCTCGATCCGTTTCGATCTGTCTCGTGGATCTACAAAATCGACTAACCGATATCTCACACTAGGTCTTCCATCGTGTTCGTAGAGGAATTCTCGACCTAGTATGATTGGTGCATTGAGGCTCTTATTTATATGTAGCGTCGTTGTCATCTCAATGTCGTCTCCTTGCTTATCGATCATTATGAATCGTAAGTTTATCGATCCATAAACTCGTATGGCGGGCTTTCCGACGGCGTATCCGACTTTCTGTGTTGGGCAATTCACATGCATGAGATACAGGTCTGGGTTGTGTTTTTCCAAGAACTGAAGGAATTTCTCGGTTATCCAGCTGTATGGTGAACCTTGATCGATGTACGTTCTGTAAACGTTTCTCGCCTTGCCCATAATACTGTTTATTATAAAGGGCGGAAACCACGGCCTTGTATCGACGAAATTGTTCTCGGAATCGACTTCTTCTGGGTCTGATTCAACGTCGTCCATGATGTGGAAGCAGAACGTTCCATATGGATCTTCTTCGTCTGTCTGCTGAAGGTCATCTTCTTGTGATTGTTCGATTCCTTCACATTGATCGTGGTCATCATATCCTGTAATCAGGTTGATGTTAGGACTTATTTCGTTGTCCTTCCGATCGACGTGGTCTGCTATTAGAGATGCTAAGTTTTCATCGATTAAGTGTGTCTCTTCTTTATTATACCGACGTGGAACGGCATAGATGGATCTTTCGTCCCCGGGGATAATTATTTTATCCTTATTCTCGTTTTCGTACTTTCGAGTAAAGATCCTCTCGATGTCGAGAATGTATACGTCCTTGAAATCGGACTTAAGGTTCCAAATTCGGCTATTGAATCTCCGAAGTCGAGACCTATAGAACTGATTATCGATTCTTATTGGATCCGGTGAGATTGTTGTAATGATTATCTTCTCAACTCGACATTTTTGGAGTAATTCGTCGACGAGGTATCGTAGTTTCGAGATAATCGTGTCTTCGTCTGCATCTGGACTGAGGATGAAATCTTCTCCAAAGCCGATAATTATACGGGTATTTTCTTTTGCAACCCTTCGTATAATTTCTAGGAGAGGGCCCAACCGATTTAGTCTCTCGAAGCCTGCTGTCTTATCGATACTGAGGTTCTGGGCGCTCGATAGACTGCTATTCCTCAACCAGCTCAAGATGGTCGCGTCACCGAAGACCTGATAAGTCTTCCACTCTGGTATTATGAACTCGTTTTTCATTACCGTTGTCGGTCTGTTTTTATCGAATTTTTCGATGGGGCGTCCTATGCGACCGACCATAGGCGCCTTCTTCAGTTTCCCTGGTTGTATTGGGGAGTCTCATCGGGAGTATACGAGTTTGCATACTTTTGGTCACCGATGTTCAATACCGGCTGTTGTTTCACCTGTTTGGTTACATTTCCAGCATTTTCTTCATGGAACAGGCTGTGTAGGTACTCGAGTTTCGTTGAGAATTCGACCAGATTCGCGACATCAGATTCAAATATTCGATCTCTATATGGCATTGGTATCTTTTTCACCAAGATCCCATATATGGTCTGGATATCTTCGCCGCACTCGAGTAGTCGGGTGTATATGTGTATCGCGTAGTCGGCTACCGAATCATATTTTCTCGAGTCGTACTGGCCATCACGAATGGCTTGCACTTGGGCTTGCTTCCTCGACTTATTCCAATAGACTGTCACGAAGTGATCTCGAGCTTGTTGGTATCCCCAATTCTCTCGATAGACTGCTCCTCCAGGGAACTTATTTACGTCCATCATCTTCCCGAAGACTCTACCTAGTTGTTCGTCATCCTGATCCAGATCCTCCACGCAGCTCTCGAATTCCCTAAGGAATTCTTCCGGAGTTCGATGATCTCTATGTCCAGTATATGCCGGCATCCTCGAAGGGTCGAACAATCTCGATGTCTTCTGCAAGGGTGCTATTCTCGAGAACGTTTGGTTTGCTCCTATTTCACGGCGCCTTCGTACCGGTGTCCGTTCTCTTTGGTTTGGTAAATACGTAGGAACTGTTGTATCTTTTAGGTGTCTCATAATCGTTGGAGGAGGTGTCTCGGGTCTGAAACCAACTGGCATATCCGACATTTCTCTTCGAGTATTTTGTGATATCGGGTTTCTTGAGATTGGTAGTCGATCGATTTTCCTTTCGAAATAGTCGAACTGCTCTCTAATCTGGGATTTTGTTTCTAAGCTCAGTAGTTTTATTTGTTCAAGGATTTCCCTGGAACTCGGGCTTTGTTCTCTTCTTTTAATAGCACTTACCAATGTCGAACTTGCTACTGGTTTTCGAGCAGTCTCTACCTGGCTCTGTGGGATCGTAACCTCTTCATCTTCTTTGGGCGGTGTTTTCTCATCATTGATTGGTATATACAGCGAATCATTGTAAAACTGTGCGTCCTCGAAGTCAACTTTCTTTTTCGTCTGATCCATTTCGATCTCATCTATTCTTTCGCGTATTTTCGATGTTGAAGGGTTCTCGAAAGATTTTCGTTTGAGATTTCTCTCTCGAGAGCCTTAACTCGATCTTCGAATTCGCTGTTCTTTTCAGCCACTTTGACCGTACGTAGTTCAGCTGCTCTTCTTCTTTTTTCGCTTTTTTCGAGCATCGAATCTCGTACAACACATTCCCTCCGGTATCGAGCAGTACTTTCGGATTGTCGGAGATAAAGGTTTTTATAAAACTCAACCGGGTCGGTTCCCTTGGGTGGTTCGGGTACTTTATTTGAGTCGAAAGCCCATAGGTTTTTCAACGTCTCCTCTTCCTCCATATAGGCGGATCCTTTTGTAACGTTTATTTCGTCTTCACCCATCGCGATTTCTCAAGTGTTCGTCACCTCGTCCCTACTTCGTCTTCTCAGGTGGTCGGGGGTGTCAAAGGGGTTGGGGTTTTCATCATCCCCAATACCATCAATCTCGGACGAAATCTGCTGGCCTAAGTTTAATAAAAAAGGCTAATATTTCCCCTAACTAAATCGATACGTTTTATCCTAACAGACTAGCAATCGATGTCTATGGCTCTGCTCGTCGATATACCTGGAACAGGGGGGATTTACGGCTCAGCTATTACTAACAAGCATTTCAACTTAATTAATTAATGGGTAGGTCATACTTTTAGGGGAATCTTCCGGAAGTATAGTATCGAAAATATTTCTAGAATCCCTAAATTATAATGTATGTTATGAATTGGACCAAGATCCATAACACAGGGCAGATAAAAAAATCGATTTAGACTTAATTACTTTACTTTAAAGTTGGTACGTCGTAAGTATGATTACGGGAATACGGGTGGCTTTTAATCTAGCCTATCTTTTTATTTTATTTCAATACACACCCGTACGATGTTATCTTAGTCTGTTAAGAGTCGTTAAAAGAGAGTTTGTCGAACAATAAAATACTGGGCCACTAAAAGCGACGTACAATAGTTAGGTTAACTACGATAACTATTTTCTACGGCACACTGCCGATAAAATGCTAAGATCAAAACATGATCGGTAGGCTTAGGGCCATAGCAAATGACTGTAACGACTAACAGTCTTGAACATATATTTATTAAGGAAGCTTACGCCTCGAACGGGACATTATTTATCACACTAATAATCGAATTAAACACGAGGGACCTAATCCTCGAACACCAGGTTGTTTTAGTAGTTACGTTAAATTTATTATTTTTATCGAATTTAGGTTGACACGCTTCGTAAGGCATAGAGCTAAATGCTGAAGTCGATGTGGCTTTCACTGCAGTTTACTTGCTGCATTTGCGTCTTAGAACGGAGAAAGACTTCCTCCAATTAGTACACGTGGGAATCAGATGCCCAACAAAAATAAAAGATGGCCGTGGCAAACCCGGCCAGTCAACTGTCGCCAGACACTTTTGGTAAATTTGGATAGTGCCAATCCCGACATGAACAGGTTGATCAGACCTATCCAGCTTAAAGGATCGCTCTAACGATCATGCTGAGCAACAAACCGATCGGATGGGTTTTAACAAAACTCAGATGGCGGACTTTTGTTTCTTCTCGTACGATCTTTCTATTCTTATTGATAGGATATGGTAAAAAAGAAACCCGAAAAAAAAATGAAAGTAGGAACGGAAATAATTTTGGACGGGTGGTTCGAGAATATGATCGAAAGAAGGAGGTACAATCTTCACATTCGTTGATATACACCCGCGTAAACTACAGTACCAAGTAGCAATACGGATCTACAAATGACATGAGGTTGTGTATATCCGTATGTGAAGGTTTTAGTTTAAGAATGGACGATTCTCGAATTACACCCTCATAACGGACGGAATTAACATTAAGACGGAAGGTTGTGGATAAGGCGTTTGCATTAGGCTCGGCCACAGAACTCGAAAACAAGTCGATCAAGTCCTGTCACGGTTGCCAAGTAAAACGTAGATGTGACGTCCGAAAACGAACGTACATCCCGAGTATGGGGAATGATATCACGATTCGAAGTATATCAATAAGTCTCGATCAATCGTAGAGTCGAAACCACAAACCAGCTCAAACAGTTAGGCCACCAGCCTACCAGCGATAGCTCCCTAGGCCTACGAAGTATATCGGGCGAATTTACGTATGTGGAATTAAATAAGTTGGCCGACCCATTATCACAGTGTATACTTTATTACAATTGAAAAGATTACTTACAGTTATGGTAACTACAATCAGGTCGTGCAGGTTATTCTTCACATCGCCTCATGGTTCTCGAAGTTCGGTGAACCATCAAATCTCGATCGATTATTCGTTTTGAGTTCGAAAGAATAATATCGCGAGTTATTTAAATTCTACTATTGGCGTTCACATTCGAAAATATCGGTGAAAACAATCAATTGGTGGCTTGCTGCCGTATAAAAGAGCTGTATTTGTCGTGAATAATATTTCGTATTCACGACGAACGAAAAACGATCACGTCTAAAACGAGACTGACTGTTCACCTATTAGCCTAAAACGTGAACAGTCAAAGAGATTAGAGATAGTTCACCGATGATCGATATCTTATTATTACACGTCACCATATCGTTAAATAATCATCGGTCGACGTGTTTTTATGTTTGTTAGATTTCGGGAATTTATTCCCGATGGGGAATCGGCGTATCTCTGGTTCACCTTATCATTATTACAAACTTAGAGTTCGTGAGCCGTTTCCTATCGTAATATTAATACAGTTGATGGTGACGTGAAGGGAAGGCTACGGGTAATTCAGATGTCACAATAGGCACTACTTGAAACTTGAAAAATACCATTGTAAACATTGCCCTTCTGATCATATATTATAAAAAATATTTTTTGCAACACATGCACAAAAAAATAATTTTCTAACTATCTTCAACTATAGATTTGTAATTTCTTCCCCTATTGCCAAAACTTGCAAATAGCAGAAATATTTCTGGCAAATAAATATGTCGAATAATTTAATAATATCGTATATTTGTTTCTCAAAATTTGATCAGCTACTCCGGTGCTGTGGTAACAACGCTGTTGATTCAAATCCTATCAAAGCAAAAATTTTAGTTTTTTTTTTTTTTTTTTTTTTTGTAGAATATGTTAGGTTTTTTATAATTTTTTTAAATGTTTTTCAAAATTATTATTTTTATATTAGACATGTTTTTCATTACAATGAGTTTAGATAACAGGTTCAATCATTACATAGGTGGTGGGACCTTTTGGGCAGATGTCCATGATATGCCACTTCGAAGGAGACAATGGCTGGGGAGACAAAGTGGGTGAGGCAAAACCTCATGCCTTGAAGTTCATCCTGCCATTGCTGACATACAAAGTGGGATGCCTTGGCCAAGGCCCTCTGCATCATTTAAAAGATCTAGCCACCAGTACTATGCTGGCATCTACTATGCTCAAGAACATATGTGAAAAAAATTTGCCTAAAATATTTCCATCACATATAGGTGTATAATTTACACGCAAATCTGGAAAGAGGAGAAAATTTACCTGAATTTACTTTTTGTTTAATTTTTTAATCATCTTTAACCATTTGAAAATAAAGGAATAAAAAAAACACAAACTAATGGAAAAAAACGTTTTTTTAGAAATCCAGAAACCTCCCTTCTTTTACTCAGTGATTCCTCAGCCAATATTTAAGCTAGAAAGCTGGGATTAGTACTGCTGTAAAGTGTAAAAAATTAACTGGGAACTACTTTCCTTATGATTAGTTAATTGTTTTTAGCTGTTTGAAAATAAATGAACAAAGTAACGCAAAATGATGGAAAACTAGCCATTTTTATGTTTTTTCAAATATAATTTCCCAAATTTATTTCCTTTGTGAGTTTTTTTTTTTTGGGTCCAGTGGGCATTGTTGCTATACTTTGTTTTGTGCATTATTTGCAAAAAGTATGGTGTGCGACAAGTCCTTGTGAGCTATTTTAACTCGTGTCAAGTTTTCAGCATTTGTCTTCAGCTCAACTGTAAATTCTTCACACACGGTAAAAAAATAGCTCATATTATGCACTTGTTATGCAATATACTAGTACTATCCACAGACTATTGTGGACCTTAACATTCAATAACAGACAATAAATATGAAAATATTCCAACACAATTAATTCATCAACTTTAATAAAAGATAAATTCCGTACACACATTATATAGTACAGGTAAACAATTTAGAGAAATGAGAACAGTGAGAAACAGTCTCAAAAACAAAGTACTCAAACAGAGACCAAAACAAAGTACAAATATTATATAGGCAACAGGAGTTTATACACACTTTTACCGATACGTTTTTTACACTGTGATTAGTATATGTGAGGTAGGAATTTGCTGATTAAACTGATTCTCATATTTGAGTATACAAGAGAGTCTAAAGTGAATTTAGGTCATCGAATACAGTCAGGTACTGTCTGTAAGTAAAACAATTAAATTTTTAAAGAATAAGAAGAAGAAGAAGAAGAAGAAGAAGATAAATTTGTGAAAGAAGAGTCAATGGATATTATTTTGAAATTAAGTAATATCGCCTGTGTGTCCGAATATAGTCGTCTGTATTTTTAATCGGTAGATCTCACTCCAAGGTCTTTTCATCAGAACGAAATTAATAAGTAAATTTTTGTAGAAAACCAACTTCTAAAGGCGGATGAAGTATTTTACTGTTTATTTGTTAAGAAGTTTCAGCTGTCATTCAGAAAGTATTTTAACGTGCTAATTCGCGCACGTTATACAACACGTTGAAGCTACAGCACGTTGCGACCAATTCTTTTTCCGTTTTGTACAAACTCATAATCCACGTGACTCGACAACAACTTTATCTGTCTACCTATATCGGAAAATACTACACATTTATTGGACCATACCAGTTGAAAAATTATTAAAAATCGATAACGGTCGGCTCGATTAAAAGAAAAACAATTGCCCCGTTAATTATGTACGAATTCATTATTTCCAAAACGTAACAGCTATAGTAATTGAAGTAACTAAATTTTCACAAAACATGTTGACGCTTTTTATTTAGACTGTCTAAAAAAAAAAAATTTTTTTATCATGTATCATTATTTACAGTACACCTACCTATCTAATCTTTAAAATTTCAGTTTATTTCAAATTATAGAAATCACAGCTGATTCAATATTGTATTAAAAATGGTAGGAAAATTTTTTTAAATTTGTTTTTCAACGTTTTTGAGAATTTCGTGAAAATAATGAAAGAAGCGTGTAAATGTAAAAGTGCTACCATCTGTGAAGATTGTCGAGTGCAAATGTCAATATTTTACATAAGGTACAACAAATAAATGCGATTACACAAAGATATTAAATTCTGTTTTTCAAACGCAACAGCAAATTTTAATTAGCTGCAGAAGTTAGCAAAAACATGGTATTAATTCCATTCGTAAATTTTTCTAAATTGAAAAATGATGAAAATAGGTCGAATTATGTTCACCCTCCCAATATGCAGACCTTGTAGAGGCAAAAATTAAAATTTTACAGGAGTAGTGAAAAATAAATTTTGGATATTGTAACCTCAAAACTGAACAATATGAAGTGGTTCGATTAATTTCTGGTAATAAGTGATAATATTATCAATCATGAGATAGGTATATGTTTTTTGAAAATGAAAATTTGAAGTCTCATACTTGTGAGATCTTAAAAGCAGGAGGCTTATAATGTTCTTTGCCCCACAATCGGTAATTTCAAATGATATGTTGTTTAGCCGAAAGTAGGGGGCCCTTTCAGAATATGTACAATGTTTCTTTTACTCCATCCTTTTTCGCTCTTAAGAATCTATTAAAGAGAGTTTTGAGGTGAAAACGAAAATAAAATACGAACTTGGCATCTCAAAAATACGAATACTCTTTTTAAACACTCACTTGTTTGAATAGCGATTAGGAAATCCTGAAAACTGAAAACAATGAAAATAACAATGGGCCGAATTCAATGAAACTTGCTGAAAATGAACTGATGCATTCATTTATATACAGATAGGAAAATATAAATTGAAAGTAAGTGAAAGAGTTTTTCCTCAAATGAAAAAAACGAACAAGAAAACGAAAAAAAAAAAACGAATAAAAACGAAAAAAAGACAGATGTATTTACCTAAGCATAGCATAAATATTATATCACACGTTAAAACTTTTTGTAATAAAATAAAAATGAAAAATACTTCCTTGTTTTGTAAATTCAGCTAGCATGGTCAAAAACAAAACATTGCAGCCTATACGTAAAGTTTTTTCAATAGTAAAATTCTGAACTCTCTCATAGGATATTTGATAAATTTTAAATTTTTAAATTTTTAAATTAAAAAAAATTAAATTTTTTCTCTTTTTTCAAGATGTTGTGGGAGTAATTCAATACTTTTAAATTACCTCAACAAATAAGATAATTTCTGAATATTATCTTTTATTAATATTTCACTTTAATTATTATAAAACACTTTTAGAATTATACTTATTACTATTTCTTAATACTAGTGATACCTGATATCCATAACATCGAGTATGGACCTTAACGTTTCTACTCGACTTCTAGATCAGGAATGACCATGTCTTTGAAATGAAGATATGACATCGCTTTTGTTTCCTTTGTTTCAATAAAAAAGATGGCCAACCAAAAAGGTGGGGTGACATGGAACATCCGCCAAATATGATGACACTATATTGTCAGCATATCTGGTGGTGCTCGTCTGTGGAAAGCTAGGTAAAATATAGACAGCTATTATTCCGAGAATTAGGAATAATAGTTGTCTATAATTTGTTCGACACGTTTTTGTAGACGAACTGAATCGTCTGCAAAAACGGGATGGAACACAAGATATATTCAATATTTTTAAACAGATACAAATACCTACTATTTTTTAATCCTACATAACAAGACGCTGCTACGGTGTCAGACACTCCAAACTGCTTTTTTGAGAATTCATGCTTTATACAGTGAACCTAGAATTTTTCTAAAAAGTGGAAGCAATTTTCTCATAATGCCAGGCTCCTAATTAGTAAGGAGGCAATGGGGGCATTATTTCTGGGGCTGGCGTCTTTACTTACCCCAGCTAGTAAAAATCTAAAAATCTGCTTCACACCACTCCATCGAGAAATAGGACTTGCACTTACTCCCAAAGAGACCAAAACGACTATAATCCTCTAATCACTGAAATTCCATTTGCCCCGTCTGGTATAAAATGCTGGTTACAGTCCTATGAACGCATTCTACCTATTTTTACCCAGTTTGCCTGCAAACGGGGTGTTAAAATTAACCTCGCAAAAGAGTTGAGGGTTGGGATGATGAAAATTATTCGTTTCATGAGAAAAGAAAACGATTGGTACTTACAATTTTTTTCATTTTAACTAAATTTTATATTATAAATATATATATATATATATATATCACTCAAAATTTTGTGTTCAGTGTTTTGAGAAAAATACCGGTTAAAATTTTTACAAGAAATAGTTCTCATATAGGAGCAGGTCTGAAAGAAGTTTTTTGCCTATCAGTTAATTAGTTTCTAAGAAAACTGGAAAACAAAAAATTCCTAGAAGTTATTTTTCCAGGATTCTGAGAAAATGACGAAACAGATCAGGCTGAAATTTTCACGATAGACTTTCCTTATATTGGTGCAAGTTTCTTAGAAGTTTGGTGCCAATTAGTTCAATAGTTTTCAACAATACTGGAAGAGAAAAATGTCATTTTTTTGTAATCACGGTATAAGTCACAATTTCTAGTTCAACAATCACAAACACTGATACAAGCAATGTCTTGAACTATTGATTTTGGTGGGGATCAGCCCAATTTTTGTTTTTATTTTGGCTTTAAAATGCTTAATTTTAGATCAAGACCTACAAAATTTGGGACACATATTCAATATAACTTCTTATAATATGCTATCAATTTTAGTGTGGATCAGTACCTAGGTTATAGAACAGTTCTGCTTAAACAGCCAAAAAATGTAACAGTTCCATGCTAATTGTATATTTCCAATCACCTTGTTCCACACCATTTGATTTTTCTAGGCATATCAGTTCCATGTAGAAATCTCATCTATTTCCCAAAAGGGTAGGGTCTATTTTTGAATTCACTGTCATTTAAAAACCAGTTGACCAATTTTTCCCATATTCAATACAGAACCAATACTTAATAGTCTGTAACTACCATATAAATTTCTGAAAAAAAACTTCCAATTTATGTGACTTATCATCATGACAATATGGGGGGGGGGGTTTTCAAAAGTTTGAGAACTCTTACTCCAAAAAATAATAAATGGATTTCAAAAATTTTATCTCAAATAAGTAGCTCATGAAAGCTTTTAACCATGCCCCAAGTCTCATTGCCATTGATCAAAAATCAGAGTATCCACACACACATTCCCAAAAATTGCCAAAATTAGTAAGAAGTGTAAATATATAATCCATATACATTTATATGTACGTATGTATGTATGTATGTAATTTTTTTTTGTCTCAGGTATATATATATATATATATATATATATATGTGTGTGTGTGTGTGTGTGTGTGTGTGTGTGTGTGTGAGGGGGATTCACCCCGTAGGGATTGAGGCTTGGCTTCTGTCGATAGATGTTTGCCCTGGTCCATTACCGGTGGCCACTAACAGTCTACGGATTTTAAAATAATACGAACAGAGCTACGTGTATTTGTACTCTGTTTAGCTGCTAACCTAGCGCTGTTACATCGGTTAAATGGACAAACTACATATTACACCAAATGTAGATTTGTTCTCCATTTAGCTGATGTATATTACAAAGCCACGGCTAATGACGCGGCGTTTGATAAATGGCGTGAAGTGGCGAGACATTTATTCCTCGCCACTCATTGACACGGTGTGCGAGTACACCCGTATATACCCGCACACACCATATGATAAATTGCCAGTACACGATTCTCTCCACTAAAAGGGTTGGCACCCTCTTACCAATAGTAAGTTGAGAGAGGACATGCAACACAGCGGATGCCATTAATATAGGTCTTGGCTACCTTCTGGTGGATATTAGCCAATACCCACTATATATATATGTGTGTGTGTGTGTGCGCGCACGCGCATGTGTGATCAAGGGAGTCACTAAGTATTTTGGCACAGAACTGTTATTATTTTATTACAAGGATCTGTGGAGTGGAACTGTAATATTGATAATTTTCAACAAGTATAGAAAGGTCATGGGCATGAATTACCTTTTTTTGATTCACATGGAATTGTTGTAACTCTGATCGGTGATGCAGTACTTCCATACAGTCAATTTTTTTAAATTTTTAAAGAGGTAATGGAATTTAAACTGTAATTTTAGGTCAACAGTTACAAAATTTGATAATTATGATCTATTACTAACTTTTTATCACCTAATTTTCTACTTTTTTAAAATCCACTTTTTCTAGATGGACAGCTACTGTGTTAGAGTTTTTTAAAAACTATGATAATGACCTTAAAATCCAAGCAATCATAATTAAATTTGAATTTTTTAAAATTAACTAGAAGGGTGGCTAAAAAATTTCTTTTCTTCACTGAAAAAACTATCTTAGCTACGCACATCGTGTGTTTAAGCAAAATTAATGAAGGTGGGACACTATCGAAACTATTAAAACTATCAAAATTATCGATAGTATCCATAGTTTTTGAATATCTATATCAAAACTTTTCGATATTTGCCATCTCTAAGTGTAGAAAATAGAAATCAAAACCCTTTTTAAAAAAAAGGTTGTTCACTGCATACAAAAGAAAACATCTTCAACTAGATTTGAATCACAGAATCCAAACAGAATTTCAGTGATATCTCCCAAACCAAAAGTATGATTTTATCCAAATTTTTATAGATTCTCAAGCAAACGAGTCAAAATGATTTATCAAAATTTTAGCTCAATCCTACATTTGGTTCTTGAGAACTGATTGAGTTCATATAATTTGAATCATTTAATCAGACACAATTTCGGTGATATCTTCATAACCGAACATATAATTTCCATGAAATTTTCACCAATATTTCTACAAAATTTCAACCTAGAAGTAATGGTTCTCTCACAATGGTTCTCAATAATTCGATTGCAATGGAATTGAATGAAAATTCTGGGAATAATCTCATGGGGCACTGTGCTGGTAGAATGTGAAAGTAATTAGCATGTTACAAAAATTTTAATGTTAAGACAAGGAGTGAAATGACTTGTATATTTGATAAGGACTTGGTTCAGTAAAAGAAGATATTTTTATTTGCATTGTCATAGTTTATAATCACAGTGGATAAAACATGCTGCAATGAAAAATGGCACTGCTTTCGAAGCTATTTGTCTTCACCTCTCTGATACCAAATTCAAATTTCCTTGCCCTCATTTGGGTTCATGGGTAATAATCGGACTTTATTTTTTCAAATAATTTAACTAAACGAATGAACAGAAGTAATTATCAACTTAGAAATCAGAATCAACACGAATTTCATAGATAAAAAGATGGAAAATTGTCAGTACCATAGCAATGGAGGATATTTTGAATGTAAAAGTGGTGGTGTTTTTTGTTTCACATGCTTCCTCTATTATATTTAATACTACGATTATAATAGGTGTTTTTTAGGTGGTGTTGCATTTAGTGATGTTTAAATGAAAAATCTTCAAGCTTCTGCGTGATTTCTTCATAATGACCTGGAGTGTCACTCTGCCAATCAGTACTCGAATCCTTACGTTAATGAAAATTGTTTCTGTAATTTTATTTTTTCATTATAATTTTTTTGTTTTATTTTCACATTATATCTTTTGGAATGGGTTAGCCAGATTATTTATTATAATAAAAAAAAAAATTTAAACAGGCAGAAGTCTTATCTGTTTATTCTCTCGAGTATTTTTGATCTGTTGCAACCTGAAACAATGGAAAGATCGTCCTCTTTATCTGATCATAGATGCTTGGGTATACCTAGTTTGAAAAATTTTAGCCCTGTCTTCAACTGTACTATACTTCATACTCTTCCTCCTAGTATTTCCTTCCCATCTGAAGTATGTGATAAGCACAACTGGTATCATGATGTGGGAGTTGAATCAATTGCGATTGAAAAAGATTATACTACACTTCTGGGTCAAAATTTGACATAAATAGACAACCTTAGTCATTTTCTAAAAACAAGTTCTATTGTTAAAAAAAGTAAAAAAAAGATAAATAATATATTTTTTGAGTTTCAAAATAAGGGCACATTTTTATACTTTCATTTGTGTGACTATATTTGGTAGGCATGCACTAGAAAAACTTGGAATAGTGTAAAATTTATTCTATAACAAAATTTGTTACTTTTCGTTTTACTCCCTCAAATGTTGTCTATGTTATCGTATTATATTCATTTTTTTTTCATATAAAAATTAGCTCATTCACAAATATATATTATACTCTGTTCATGCTAAGAAGTACGTAATGTAAAAAAACTATATCCACATTTGTCTAAATGAAACACGATGTTGTTTACAAAGTGAGCAACGCATATACCTTTTCCTCTCTCTCTAACCAATCACCACATCTATTGGGAAGTACAGAATAAAAGAGTTTCACTCTGGTTGCAGAAATTAATGTTGAAAGGGTGATCATGTTGGTTTGTTAACTTTTTTTAAGTACGGCGGTTGGCGTCATGTTTTGTTCTTGCAAAATGATATGAATTTGGTATCATGTATTAGAAAAGCATAACGAACCAAGTTAGAGCGAAATAGCAATGAAGAAAGACCATAAAAACGATTTAATTTAACATGGTGAGAGGTTATTAGAAAATGAAACTGAGATAAATTTGTATGAACCAAAATTGTTTGGCTGATCAAAAGTGATCAAAATTCTAAATATTAAAAAAAATTAGTTTTTCCAAGGTCCGATTTTATCGATTATCGATAGATGAAAAAAAAATTGACTGGCTTGACACCATTAGAATTCAATTTCAATAATTTTTTTTTCTCAAACTGACAAAATCAAAAGAAAAATCGCAGATGAAAACCAGAAAAAGTAGAAAAATATTTACATTTTTCAAGTTTTATTTGCAGCAACATCGTTAGATGTGTTTGTTCTTAATTCCCAAACTATTTACACTTCACAGCATTTGAAAACTAATCCAGGATTAGTATAGTTTAAAATTATATTCACAAGCGAGGCTATTAATGCAGATTGTTACTGAAGTTAAGTATAGATTCAATTGAACTTTGGGCTTTTTTTTTCAACCAAAGTTGGAGGTCAAATTTCTGGCGATAGAAACTCGCGCCTAATTTTAGGCTGTTTTATTAACTACACAGGACTTTACTTCTTTCCTCGCTCGCATTGTCGACTCGTATCCTCTGTGTCAAACTTACTAAAGCGCAGTTAATTTTGAAAAACGAGACTTTCCCCGCATATACTACGCTTTTTAACCTTCTGAAAGATCAACCATTCATAATGGTTACAACATAAGTAAACTATTAACGAATGTAGTACACAAAATGAACAATCATAAATGAAGCTATGTATGAGTGAGTAGGCGTATACATACGGTGCAGACCGAATTACGATTATAACTTTTGAATGGATAGAATTACCCAAAAACAGACAATGCAATTGGCATTCTCACCTTTGGATCCATTTCGTGGTAGTGTTGTTGGGTTCGTATCCATCGTGAAACCAAATTATCTCGCACCGAATATGCCAAGGCGAAGAAATAATCTCTGTCTGTGGCGATATTTCTGTCTTTGACCAAAGTGAAATGTAAATGTCGATTGAAATACTTTTTCAAAGTAACCACATTTTCGACATCAGCAATGCCTCGTACACTGATCTGCTTGCGTTTTTCTAGATCGCTGGATTCGCTACTCATTTTGCTACTTCTGAATTAGGCAATGAATGGAAGCTGAAGCTGTATAAATTTTCGAACGAGATTTTGTAATATATACCGACGGAATTAACTATCGTTAACGAAATGAAGAAACGTTTGAGCTTGTTCACTCGACGGAACGTAATGCTAAGATTGTAGAGCGAATAAAAAACTGAAGAAATTAAAACGAAAGATAACGAGAGCTAGGTTCGCGTTTGTGCCGAATTACAAGATATAAATAAATATACGTTTATGTTTTGATAATTTTGGCAATTTTAGGGAGATGGGTTTAAAGGCGAAGGGCAACTGATTTCAACGATAATGTTGCCATACAATAATGGCGATGTATAATAATAATAATAATATTAATATTATTATTCTTTAATTAAGTATAGTTGGTACTTACCCACGTTTAAATAATTTCTCTAGTTTTTTCCTGCGAATTGAAAAATATACTTCGTTATTATTTTTCGCTATTTGAGTCTTTTTTTGATTACAATTGCAACTGGAGAGCGAATAAAAAGTAAAATGAAAGATGGATATTGATGAAAGCAGTCAGCTTACAACAATGTAAAACATCTTGAAGAACTACTCGCGAAATTGTAGGTATATATTATGGAGAAATAAGAAATTGAAGTACGAAAAATTTCCTGTGTGAAGGAAAGGCGCTATCAAAAAATGAAAAGGCGAGTTCACCGATTCAATCTCAAGGGGGAATTTTTTTTTATCTAATAAAATTTGTCTGGATGACTCCATAATTTTGAAATTAAAAATAAAATAAAATTTAACGGTCCACTCTAGTTCCTTCGGTAATCGAGTTAGACAATTTCTTTCCATAAACCCCTTCTTGCATGTGTAATGAATTCAAACCAACGTTTTTGCTGACAAGATTTCCTTTAAATTCCATTTTTTTAGATTTGCAATCTTTTTGATTCCTTCAGTTGTTAAAATAGGCCATATGTACGTTAACCTACGCAGTTTTTTCTTAATCATACTCCTTAATCGTACTCTATTGTATTCATTTTGCAAGTTTGAGAAACCACACATGAAACCCCCTGTGACTGTATAAAGAAATAAAGTATTTATTGAATCTATAGGTATTTTCATTTCCAACCCTATTTTTCAAAGAGGAATGATAGGAATCTAAAATCAAATTTAGATTTTATATGAGCGATTCTGCACGTATACACCTGCACTAAATTCAGCTATGAATTTATAAAAAAAATGTCGTGAGCAGTGTTGCCAGGTTTTTGACACTGAAAAGTGCCAAAACTGTTTCCAAAAATCGCCTGTATCGCCTAACTGTATTTTGTTGGGATACGATTCCCTCACTACCTCACGAACACGGGACATCACATTGCTAACACTGTATGTAACATACTTTTACATTTACTCGTTTTACATGTGGCGACACTGATTGCCAATATAATATTCTTTCCGCCACTGCTCGACGGAGAATGTTCTCCGTTTGTCAGTCGTTGTACTAACGTCGTTATTAAACATATTTCAAAATGGAAGTCCGTACTTATCTTTTCTGTGTAAAGTAATTAATCCTCACCTCAATTTATTAGCAGAGCTGCAGGCAACAGAAATAAGTGCGGTAAATTGAAATGTGGTAATTGTGTATTTTATTAATATTTGAAAGTTCGTGTTTCACGCAAAGTGAAAGGCTTAGTGCCGAGTGATACCTCCACGCAAAGTGGTAGGAAAAATTAAAATTTGTAAAGAAAAAGTTCAATTCAGTGATTAAAGTAACTATCCTGAAAAAGTGAAACGTTCAATTAAAGCAAAGTAACAAATTAAAAGTAAAATAAAAGTGAAATTGATGAAAACAACGGTAAAATCTTGGGCGCCTGTGAAAACGTCAAAGTCAAAAGTCTGGAGAAAACAAATCAGATACGAAAGGATTCTATGGTTCGGTAGACCAGCGCATACAGTCAAAAATGGTTGGCAATTGTTCATGCTGTGTTCCAGGGACTGAAACAACGAGAGAAAAGCGAAAATTCAAAGGTTGCAGAGTAAAAATCGTCGTAGATTGGTGTCATTTGGGCGAGGTAGCAGAAGGAAAACTTTGAAAAATAAGGAAAAAAGAAACGAAAAATTAAAGATATGTAAATAGCCTAAGTTAATTTATATATATTTCGTGTGATTTTGCCCAAAATTAACCTGAAAAATTTAAATTACAGTAAATTAATATTATATTTCAATATATTTCGGGAAAATTCTTAACCAGAAATTAAGCAAAGTTGAGACTTGAAAGGTGGTATCGATAGCCTTCAAATTTTATCTTGCTGGTTGAGAATTGAACGAAAGAGGAAATCTTTGTTGGATGAGAATTATCGAATCCAACAATAGAAAACTCATTTTCAAACATTGACACAAGTGACAGATTTTTTCATGTTCACATCGAATAAAAGATTGATACAATTGAAGTAGATTGATAAATTGTTTCCTTTTCAGTAATCATCTCTCTCACATTTATTAAATATTTTCGCACTGTGTATTAATCTGAACTTTGATATGTTTAATAGAATCATCGATGCTCTGATATAAGATTTGGGACTTTAATTAATTTGACTTTAGAAACTTTTGACGAAAATAAAATCACAGTAATTTGACCGCTCAAGAAGCAGTAACAACGGCGGAGAGATCAACTCATCGTCGGCAATACATTTCGTAAGAATTAATTTAGAATATTGACTAGTTAATAAAGTTCATAATATAATATTTTTTAACTTGCATTCCCAATCGAGCGGTTGAGACCGTGTTGTGCATTATCATGCGGTTGAGACCGTGTTACCCCTTAAATTTAAGTTCTCGTGTTTCTGAGGTAGGACATAAACTCCCTAATACCCGAAAATAATAATAAAATGTCGAGATACGATACGAAAAAAGTATTTGATGGGAGGAATTATGATGCCTGGAGGACCACGATGGTGTCCACATTTTCAGGCATCCTCCAATAGTAAAGTAAAAAATTATGTTTGTCGTATCATTAGATACCTTAAAACCACAAGGGACTTCTCTCTGGTCTTCCACTCTGACCAAACACAGATAAAAGCTTTTGTCGATGCGTCGTATGCACCCGACGTAGACGATTCACCCATTAATATTAATAACCTGGAGAAAGGGTGCTCCACAACTGGTTACATGATATTCGTTAACGGAGACTTGTTAAATTGGGCCGTTCATCGGCAGAACTCGGTTGCAACCTCATCGACTGCAGCCGAATTAATTGCATTGAATGATGCACTAGACGATATATATGTGATCTGGAGACTAACTGAGAGCATTTTCTCTGTAACCGACCCAGTGCAAGTCTATGAGGACAATATATCTGCGTCCAGAATTGCATCTGGGGGAGGCCAGAAACGTTTCAGGTCTTTAGCGATCAAATGTTACGCAGTATTGGAAGCTTTCCAAAACAAACTCATAAGTTTTAACAATATTAGGTCGTCTGATCAAGTTGCCGACATACTTACTAAGGCACTTGATCGGAAAACCTTTCAAAATATTGTTACGAGAATACTCCGGACAAGTCAACTTTTCGGCCAATAGTCTTAATTGACATAACCCTCAAAATTTTTGATATTTGGTTTTGGACTGCGGATGGGCGTCGGTCTTTTAGCGCCTATTGTAAACCAAGCAGTCCATATGTCGTTTCATACTTCACATCACAATGTTCAATAGGTTCCCCGTCGCTGCTCTACCTCTCTTATTGGTATCAGCATTCCCTAATATACAGAATTGATTCCCACAATAGCATATTTATATTAAAAACCAACACGATTAATTATAAGGACATATACATATACATATACATATATAATATTATTAATTCTAGACAGCTGACGATGAGGAGATATTGATCTCTCCGACCTGCCATATTATTTATATATTATTTTTGAAATTGAAATCACACAATACTTATAAGACGTGACTCAACAACAGAGGCTCAAATGTATACCTCATGTTAGTAATTACACGATATATTTAAGATAAAACACATAACACATACTTCCACACACAAATTAATTGTATATTATAATACTAGTCAACGACATATTTTATTTTTGTTTTACCATTATATATATATATATATATATATATAGCAATTGTATATGACACTTATATGTAATAATTTTGACTGCTTTTGCTTATTTTAATATTTTTATTGTTTATATGTTTTTTAAATACATACAATGTGTGACAAATTTTTACTTATATGTTCGTTCGTCCATTTTGAATCGCAGGGGGGTGTTGGGATACAATTCCCTCACTACCTCATGAACACGGGACATCACATTGACTAACACTGTATGTAACATACTTTTACATTTACTCGTTTTACATGTGGCGACACTGATCGCCAATATAATATTCTTTCTGTCACTGCTCAACGGAGAATGTTCTCCGTTCGTCAGTCGTACTCTTTGACTATATAGCTTAATGGACTACTAGAACTGATAAGAAATACATAGGGTTAAATGGAACATCGCTGAAGCCACTGTTAACAGGCGTTCTTTTTACGAAAAACGATCTTTGGTGATAATTGAAAGTACAAACACTAGTGAAACTTAAAAGAATATCGTTCTCTCACTGCTTATATTGTTAGGAGTCACGAAAATATAACTGAATACAAATTCAGTTTTCACACAAAGTACCTTTTTCAAAAAGTAACGCCTGCATTCTTTGGCTTCAAGATTTTATTAGTTCTAGCAGTCCATTAAGCTATATAGTCAAAGGTCGTACTAACGTCGTTATTAAACATATTTCAAAATGGAAGTCCGTACTTATCTTTTCTGTGTTAAGTAATTAATCCTCACCTCAATATATTTAATTCTAAAAATAACGGAGGCCACCTATTTTCCCTTTATGATATGATTATAAAATACAATGAATTTCTTCTTTGCTCGCCTTCTACACACAGATAGATACAAAGTATGAATTTAAAATCTTATCATTATCATGTTCTTCAATATGTTTTACCATCAACTATTGATACTGTGTTAACAAATACATGGATTTCCTCATAATTGTTTTATCAATGTTGAATGAAATATCAATATTTCAATGTGTCATCAGAAAGCTATGTAGTTTGTATCGATTTATTATCACTAATCGGTAGAAAATTTAACAAGACAAGACATCAAACGCTCCTAGTGGCGTCGCTTGAATTGTTTGAAATTGCCCAGGTAAAAGCCTACCCAACAGTGGTCATTTTTAGGTGCCTGATGGGTTGCCAAAATTGCCAATTTGGCAATTTATTGCCTAACCTGGCAACACTGGTTGTAAGTATGGGCTATACTCATGAAAGATAGATGTGTAAACATAATAATAGTGTGCTTGTGTACATGCGCAATGCGTTGCACGCACATGCACAAACACAAACACACACACATACACCTAAACATTATATAACAAAAACAATTGAGAGTTATAATTGTAAAAGTTACAGTATGTGATAGGGATGACAAACATCGAACTTTTTTTTGTTGATAACTATCTATAACTATCGATAGTTTTTCCAAAATTCCTAAAAATCTAATTTCTATTTTCTAATCAGTAATTCAAGTATAAAATCTCGATCCCAGTAATTTTTTATAATATAAAAGGTGTAAAAGGTATAAAATGGATTATGATTTTTATAAAGAGTTGATTAGACAGTTTCTCGTAGTACATTACCTGGATAAATGTATTGAAAAACATGAAAAAAATTAAATTTTCAGCATCAGTTTTTAGTGATGGTACGTACACTAGGAAATGTAAAATTCAACTCTCAATAATCAATCGAATATATTATCGAAGAGTTAAGAAAAATAACCTCACTTTCGAGTTTGACATTTCAACTTTTGATTTTCAATATTTTCTTTCAATTTCTAGCATTTTTGTGTTTTTTTAAAATTTTTTTTGTAAATCCTGATTTGCTTGATAAGTAGTTATTGATAATTTTTCTGTTGTCGATAGCTTACCGATAGGGCTCTTATTGATAACTATCGATAGTTTTGACATCCCTATTATGTGAAACGGTGAATCTGACAATTTTAATTCTAGTTTAGCGCTTATAAAAGACCAAGCGCTGATATATTTACACATCAAAAGGCGTCATCATCATCATCATCTCACATTAATAGGTAGGGTACCAGTTTTATTATTATTATTACTTTAATTTTTTTTAAATTTCTCTATTTCGAACTACAGGTAACCTAATATTTACTTTGAAGACAGCAAACATTATCCTCAAAATTCGCTATTTGTAAAATACGCGGTTCAGTGCGAGCCCTTCAACACATGAGGCCCGAGGCACAGGCACCTGCCGAATACCCCTCGCTGCGCCACTGGTATTTCGCTTTGATACGGAAAGATTGGAAATTCGAGACGGGCTGCAATAAACAATTTCCAACATAAGATGGCAATGTGTTCCACTATTGTTGCTCCAATATGTGACAGAAAAATTTATGCTGATAGACCACTGATCATACAGATCCCAACCATCCCTTGCGTTCACTCAGACATCTAATATGTCCTTATGGCCGCTGGGTGGTCACGAAATAAAAACTCAACTGAAAAGAAAAAAAAGCGAATAAAATGTTTATTGAATCAATAACAATTTCAACAAACTAAACGGTCGTACTTTCTTCAAATGAAAGGAAAAAAAAGGGAGGAAACAGGTAAATCGGTGCTAAAACTATTTAAAATAAGAACATTCACTTAACAGGTTGAACTTCGTTCTTCATGTGACACTGATAAGAGCACATTTGAGCACAACCGAATGGAACAAAAAAAAATTACCATACACTAAAAACAATAAAAATAATAATATCAATAATAATAATAATAATAATAATAATAAAATAGAAAAGAAAGGAAGAATTTACGAAAGGTTTTTTTTCGTCGCCTACGAGATTCCTGCCACTAATTCAAATTCTTCAAACACATTCTATATAAATATAAATGGATTAAATTTTCGTGAAAAGCATTGGAAAAATAAAACAAAAACCAAAAATAAACGTAAGTACAGCAAAATTAACGATACCGTTTTGATTCGAGAAAATGCACCGCAAAGATAATAAAAATTTACGTTATTTTTAAATATTATTCAATGGATCATCACAATTTTATAATGAATACAAAGTTACATAATGTAAGTTCTTTGAAAAAGATGAGAATGGTGAAATTATTTGGTTATTTTTTTCTTTTTCCTTTTAGTTTTTTCCCAATTTTATAATCTATGCAACAGCTAAGATGAGGAAATACAAAATAAAAATATAAAAATGTTCAAAGTTGTAATATTAAAATGAATAAATAATTTAGTTTCGTACAATAAGTATTCACCCGTGAATAAACATACAAGAACAAAAACTTCTTTTAAGAATTAAAACGAAACAGTAAGAATAGTCTATTCTGTTTTTTTTTTTATCGGATTCATTTTTAAGTTAACTTGATTTTCAAACACTGAATAATTATTACCCGATGTACACACTAAAAGCAGTTTAAAAGGGAAAACACATAAATTTCATCGGGTGTACAGTTTTTTCCTCTAGTTGATAGTTTATTCTTTTTTTTCTGGTACTTTCCTACGAAGTGGCGCTGGCAACGCATCTCTGATTCTGAAAAAACGGGATATAATCAAAAATTAAATTTTTAAACACCATCACTCGAGTGACTCAATACCATGAAATTGTGAAAAAATTGAATTTTCAGCCATTAAATAATTTAAAACTCATAGTAAAATGTTAAGCATAAACGTACTTGGTGAACTATACCTTGAACAGAAAAAGATATTAATAGACTATAATTTGAAACACGTTATACTTATAAAAGGATTAAATCTTCAGCCTTAAAAATTCCATCTACATGATGAAACGGGACTAGAAATACACAAATTTTCAAAATTTGATGTGATCAAAAACATGCATTTCCCACATCATCAGAGGTTGTCAAGGGTTGTCTTTTGAACATTATGTTTATCTCATGGGTATGTAACACCATACATCGAACAAATGAAGTATATTATCCAACTCAGTTGAAAAAAAAAAAGAAGAAAATCAGAAAATAACTTGAAAATCCATTTTTGCTTTTACATAATCCATTTCTAAACTTTATTCCATACAATCATAGACAGTAATCACAGTAGAACACTAGTACAGATTGGATTTCGGAAACAGATGTTCCCGGGACGGGATGAAAAACATAGTAAGAGCTTTCACAGAACTGGATTTGAGAAAAGTTTATTTTTTCTAATTTGTAATTTCTGGATACATTTCATCTGATTGAGAAGATTATGGAAGATCCTACCTTCACATTATACTTATCCGACTAATTATGTAGAACAAATTATTCAAACGTAATGAGAATCGCCACAACACTGGTACTTTCATCCAGTATTAAGTGTGAAATCTGACATTGATTTTTAGTACTAGACTATAGTTTTTCTAGATTTTTTTTCACACTTCATTTGTGGCTTTCTTATTTTATAATACTTGGTGGTAACCGAATTGGATAGTTTCCAATCGTGTAACCAAAACAATTCTGCGTTCATGCCCAAATATGCATGTTAATGAAACTGCATTCACGGATATAAATATTTCAGTTATTTCGGGTTTGATAAATAATTATAATGAAGTCTTGTATTGTCTTAAAATTTCTAAGCTTTTATACATAATTCACTGATATGGAACAAAGTCATCATCCTCACTGAGTTTCCCCAATGAAAAGGATTTTTCAGACAGGGCATTTTCAGAGCCAAAATTTTCTAAATCCATAATCTATTATTACTTACGTCCTAAATATGACGATGTGAAACAAAGTTAATGTTTCTTCTTTTTTTCTCATTTATGAGGATAAATTTAATTTTATGACAAAATGAAGAAATTAGATTTTTTATGATTATAGTTTTTAATTTGAGTACAATTTTGATACTTATGTTTATAATAGTTCCACACAATATGTGATATGAAGATTGGAGACTGAAAATTTTGTTGAAAGTAGCTTTGTAACTCCTATTATGATCCAGTATTTCACAAATTTGAAAAGTTTTTAGAAGATGATAATTCTCACATTATAGAAATTTGTCTAAATTTCAATAAATGTAGTAATTATCTCACAAACTATATCATCTTCATTTAGTATTCACGGTTAAAGTTTTATTTTGATTTATGATAAGAGACCATATAATTTCCAGTTTGGGTAATGTGGCGGCCTCTCCTGAACACCTAAAGATAATATTGATAAAGTCTTGCATAGTTTTACAATTTTTGAACTTCAGACTATAAACACTAATATGGAACAAATATTCTTTCTTTTTTTTTCTCTCTCTTACAATATAGAACTTTGATCCAAGTGTAGTTCCAGGTCTAGAAAAACCTTTATCCAAAAGCCAATCTGTACACGTGTTCTACTGCGATTACTGTCTATAATGGTATGAAACAAAGTTTAGAAATGTAGTTTGTCCAATCTAGATTGATTACGTAAAAGCAAAAATGGATTTTCAAAATTATTTTTAGATTTTCTTCTTTTTTTTAACTGAGTTGGATAATACTTCGTTTGTTTCATATATGGTGTTACATACCCATAAAAAAACTCTAGCCCAGAAAACTACATTAGAAAAGCAGATTTTCAGTAATTATAAAAAATCATTCATCTCTTTTTATATGTTTTTTCACGTCTCACTCAATATCTCTCTTTATGTTTCATTTTACGTATTATTTTACATTTTTTCAACATTTTTATTTTCATATCCCTTTTTACATAATATTTGTATCTTTCTTTTTACATCTGTCTGGATCATTTTTGATTTTTTAATCTACTTTTTTTCTTTTTGTTTTATTTTTGATAATCATCTACATCAGCATTTAGAATGTTTAGTGCTATACCTTGTTTACTTTAAGAACGACATGATGTCAGACGCAGGTTGTTGGAAAAGGGGAAAGGAAAAAACAATAATTCATAATTATGTGGCCAAGTAAGTTATAAATTTTTAATTCAATTACGTATAGATTATGCTCAAATGGGCTGATATGTGTAATCGTATTACTGACGTCATGTCATTCCCACAGTGAATAGGATATACCTATGTATATAATTTCAGCCCATCAGAATAATGATCGAGTCTCAAGCCCTACTGATGGAACTTTTGCCATTCCCTATAACGAACTGCTTGACCAGTTTTCACTGTACACGACAGTGATTTTGATTGAGTTTAGAACCAACTACTAACCAAATTTTAGCCATATCGAATGATAATAAAGCCTTAGCTCTCATAGGTGGAACTTTTGTCAACCCCCATAGCTATAAACTGCTTAACTTATTCTCATTAAATTCGATACAAGTTATAATGAAGTTTAGAATCAACTACCCACTGAATTTCAGTTCTTTCGAATGATAATTACATGTTAACCCCCACTGGTAAAACTTTCATCAGCCCCCATTACTAAACCACTGGTTTGATTATCGTAAAATTCATTGCAAGTTTTAATTTAGTTTAGAACCAACTACCTACCAAATTTCAGTTATATCGAGTGATATTTACTTTGACTACATAGTACTGGATCAGTAAAGCTCCGTAAGACTAACGTACTTCTTAATGTCAAGAGATGCTGGCAAAAAAATAGGCAACCCTATTTTATACGATTGGCTTGTTTTCATAATTTAGAATACATCTGATAAAGACATCCCTTAGATTCACAAGAAAGTATGTCAAAAAGTACACTGTGGTTGCCTATTCAGCACCAGCTTGTCTAACCAGAAATCGTTGTTATTTACTATCCAGTACAATATAGTCAAAGAGTATTCATGTATTAACCGCCATTTGTAGAAATTTCATTCGCCTCCACTGATAAATCATTAGAATACTAGTTTTCATTAGGTTCAGAATCAGCTACCTACTGAATTTTAGCCTTATCAAATGATAATGTCTTAATATCTCTGATGAAACCTATTTTACCCCCAACTCTTCAACCTATTTTTACCAAATACTATCCTACCTAAAACTATGCCCAAGGATACTCACATACCAAATACCAAATTTCAGCGATATTGGACAATAATTACGACCTATATTGTACTTTACAAGATAAATACCTGATTATACTATAATTATATCCATATATCATCAATATAATGAGCATACAACCCAGTTTTTTCAGTCTAAACTACCTGAAAATTATTAAAAAATTCCTGCACATGCGCTACCTATTTCGTTATTTTGGCGGAACAACAAAATAGTGCATGCGCAGAGATTTTGTATAATTTATTATAGTTTTGACTGAAAAAACAGGGTTGTATGTTTATTATATTGATATGAATTTTTGGTTTTTATGCCAAAATTCATGATTTTATATGAAACAAAAAACTATCACAGTCCCAACCCCAACTTCACTAACTCACAATATCTTGCTAAAATAACAAACATTGCAACCGAAATTAAACCACTAAAAATTTTAAATCTTGAATTGGAAACGTCAAGAATACGAAAATTCCAAAAATTTACTGTTTCAAATTCACTTATTACTGTGAATATCATTATAATAAACGTACAACCCGATTTTTTAAGACAAAATCCAGTGCTTCAGGGCTTGTATTAGAATAAACATCTAACGCCCGAATAATGATGAAAAATTGATCTAGTCGGTGAAAATATATAAGGAACTATTAACATATTCACTATTAATGATTCCATCGATGGGAAAACCATCGAATAAAATTTAAATTGTCCATATTATATCAAAATTTATATCGGTATTCGGTCATTTGCCCACATGGGTTTACATTTAATTACAAATTTGTATTATCTTGACCAAATTTTTATGACCTCGGATGCTAAAGATGAAAAAAAAAAAACTCAATTTATAACCCTTGTAGAGTACGTTCTACTATATTGCTTTTTCAGCAAAATAGTATTTATTTTTGATCAAAGTTTATTCTTATATTTTTGGATTAAACCACTCACTGGCCCTCCTTTGGGCTGTGAGTACCCATGACTCCAAAAAGAGGTTAGGACAATTTTTTAACAAAACATTAAGTGATATATTGTCACTTGTCGAATACGTTTTATAAGGCGATGAGTTCAAATTTACAGTTCATTTTCAGATTGAACCACTAAGTTTGCCTGCTATTATCTCAAACAGTGGTTAGAATAATTTTTTATGATAAAATTGAGTGGTACATTGTCGAATATGTTTTGTGAGGCACTTACTCTACATTTAATGTCCATTTTTGTATTTAACAACTCGATTGGTCCATGAACCAAAAATGGTTGATTCGTCAAATTTTTTATATTTTATGTAGTGATAGTAGAGATTATATCCACAGATATATTTATTGAAGCGCAAAATTTCATTTCTAACATGTATGATGTGGCCTAGGAACATTTTTTTTTTTTTTTAAAGGGGAGTAGGTCATTCTAGTAACTCACTTGGCTGCTGTTATGGTTAAGAAGTTTGCTTGAGATCTGAAAATTCAACCTAGTATCCTTCTCTTCGAGTATTATGCTGCCTGGTCACTAATTAAAAAAATAAAAATAAGACTGCTCGGAAACAAATAAATAAAAAAGCTAATAAAATTAAACGACCAAAAAAAGATCTGTGAGTAAAACAATATGTTGTACAGTCCATATTATAATATATGACATTCATCTAGTAAGCATAATACAGCACATCCTACTCAAGAACTTCATTTTCTTTGATTAAAATTTCTAACGCAATCGAGGGCTTAACTTTCAGGTTGGTTATCTCATGAATGATGTATTATGCTGCTTTACATTGATGATCATGCAGCCAATCGCGTCATGCATCTGTCAAAATGGCGTCCAGAAAGGGCAACAGCATTTTTCATTTACGTAGGACCTAATACAAAATAACAAATCTGAAGATGAAGTCCCAAACTGCAATAGAAATTTTATTTTAATCAAAAAATACAAGGTTCTTGAGTAGGGTGTGCTGTGCTATGCTTACGAAATGAATGTCATGAATTGTATGGACTGTACAATATATTGTTTCACTCTCACACCTTGTTTTTGTTATTTAAATTTTTAGCTTTTTTATTTGTTTGTTCGGGCAGTCGTGTTTTTCAATTATTTCAATTTTTTTACTTCAGAAAAAATCGAATGGTTCGTCAGAAATTTGTTACTTATTTTCAACAATCGAGTTTTCAACGTTATCTGAACTTATTCATAGTTAACTTGAATTTGTAAATTCTTGAAATTTTTTGTCTGTGAGTTGTTCTATTCGAGATTAAAATTTCTGATGAATACTAATATTAATATTGCAGTCACAGTGATTGGTACTGGATATGTAGATACCGATTAACATTTTTCAAACTACCCCGCGGATCACCAGAACTGGCTTAATGTTCAACAAAAACAATTTTCATTATTTTCGTTTTGTCCAGGAAATGAATCGCAAGAATTCGAAATATCAATAAATGAACAAAGAACAAGAAACATTGAAGGACTGAGATGATTTTGTGACTTCCATTTAAATTTAAATTGGGTGTAGATAAAAGGTTAGTTAGATAGGAGCAAACTGGATTGCCAAATATTCCGCTAATTGCAATTCCGGACTGAGTGATCAAAAAACATATTTATGGATTAGAGATACTAATACATAAACATAAAACAATATAAATTCGAACAATTTCAGGTATCCAGTCCCTTTAATTACCAGTTTTGGCAAATACTTATGCGTCGCTTACTTGTTTGCAAGTTCTTCAATTTTCGATCGAACCAGAGCCAAATTTTGGTCGATTTGAACTTTGTTGTTTTCGTAAACTTTGGGCAAAGTAAATAACGATACAAATCCTACAACGAACACAAGAAATACAAATCAATGAAATATCATTAAAATGGCGACGAGAATAATAATCCGTAGCCATGCGCAACAGACTTCATCGCATTGGTGCAGACTACATTTCTCTGTGGGACGACATGAAACAAAGAAAGATGAGAAATGAATTTACAGAACATTTTACCTAAGATGACTAGCGTCAGTCCATTGAACCACGATCCGACGTACGTTAAAATCCATAATACCAAGGCAAATTTCAAAGACTCGATCATGTCTTCGACTAAGAAAAGACGTCTCAGCTCGCCCAGACACGCATTTAGGTGTAAAATTAATGTATCTACCAATTCGTGTACTTTTTCTTGCGGTAATGCGAAGTCACGATTCAGGAATACGCTGAAATCACAAATTCGTAAGGTGAATTTTCATTCTTAAAAGGAGCAAGGTATATGATTAAACTTTATGGACATAGTACGTAAGGAAGCATCTTGGTGATCTGAAGACCTATTACTCTCGAAATACGAAGAACACCCGAGATCTCTTTCAACAAATTCTGTTAAATTCACACTACCAGTTTCAAAAATGCTAATCACTTCTTTTCAAAACTAAAGTACGAAAGCATGAAAGTTTTTTATCAGATAGTTGACCAATTTAATGGTATAGTAGGGTGTTCAAATCGACTAAAACTAACTGATTTATTACTCCTTATTTACTACTTATTTTCTTCAAACAAAAGGATAAATAATTACTCGATAATCTACCTACCCTTGAAGTCTGATTATAATCACTCATTACTAATGAGAACCATGAAAATCGTGAATCTGAATACAAGAATAATTATCTTCCTTATGTGTTCAAATTATGAAGCGAATAATGGATCACTATTCATTATTCAATTATTTCATGATTTAGAGAATAAGAAAATGAGTGTGTAAAGGGACACGCGGTGGAAATGGAACTTCTTACGGGATTTTACAGAAATACACCTGAATTTATGCATTTAATCTTTCGTTAAAAATCAATTAAACCTCCTAACATCAATTTTTTTTTTCAGCAAAATTCGAAATCAGAGCCTCAAAACACATACTTGGTGATATATCACCCAATAAAATATGAGAAGTTAAATTCTGACCTCCTTTTGAACCTCCCCTTGATGATGGAAGAATGGGTCAAATAATAAAAAAACAATGATCGTCAAACTTGAAATCAGCACCCCAAAAAACATTCCCAGCAATGTATCAGACAACAAAATACGAGAAGTCAAAATTTGGTTCTCTTTGAAGCTCCTGGTCGTCGAAGGATGGGTTGAATGAAAAAATAAACGTCAAATATGAAATCAGCGCCAAAAAATATACTCGCTGATGTATCATAAAATAAATTACAAAACAAGAACATATAATAATTTAAGGAAAAAAAAAAACCTATATCGAGGACTTTGCTCTCCAAACCCCCACTGTTTAGTGTTTACTATGATAAATCTTTTTCTTTCTTTTCTAAATTAAAGAAAACTAAACAAGAGTTTCACGGTTTAGTCCACTGACGTCAAATATTTCGAACTAGTATTGGCTCTACTTAGAACGTCTGATTTGTAGCCGGAAACGATTTTTCCTGTCGGATTTGTGGTGTCAAGGTCATACGAGTTTACTACAGATAATAAAGAAGTTTTACTTCAAAAAATTTTGGTGAAAATGAGTATTACGAGTTTACAGTAGGCCTAAAATCCTTTACTACAAACTTTCTAACCAAGAAATCACGGATAAAATATCAAATAGTTATCCATCATTCACTTCAAAATGTGTATACGTGAATAAGATTACTAACTAGGCATTCTCGTATCTATTCATTCCCTAGTTTTTGATGAGTGATAACAGACAAATATCAAATGGATTATTTATTGACTGATGTATTATTTATTTAATTTACAACAAAACTACCTAATAATTACGAGCCACTGTTACATTTATATTAAAAAAAAAGAACTTAAAACATAAGGAAAAATTGGTTTTTTCCAATTAATTGAAAATTATGAATAAAATATACCTAAAAAAAGAAGGAAAAACAGGGATAATAAAGTTTGTCGTGCATTATTCATAACAAAGTTGGCAATGAAGATAAAAGAAAAGTTTACAAAGTCATGGCCGGTTGAAAGGGAAGGAATTGGGATATAAGCCTCCCAGGGGCCAAAAAAAAAAAGTCTATTTACAACACAATTCTTCAATTTTTCAAATTTTATAACCATGAAATATGTAAATATTGTTAACCCTGTCTATGAAAATTTATGAATATTATAAAATGTGATTCTATTCCTCCTCCACCAGAAAAAAAAATTCTGAGACTGGGCATATACAAAGTGAAACATATTTCAAATAAAAATCTGAAATTCTCTTTAAAAAAATAAACCTCAAATCTTAAATCAGCATACTTGTGCTTAGCTTCATGTATCATATCCTAAACTAATTACAAGAAATCTAAGACCCTGCTCAACTCTTAATTTGGGGGGAAAAGGAAAAATTTCTTCAAATTTTTCTCCATCTTTTCTACGAATTCTAATCTCTTTATCCGCCAAAAGTAAAAAAAGAAAGAAAAAAATTGAAAATTGGGTTAATTAATGAAGAAAGATGGTCACAAAACTAACGAATGCATTAAATTTAACTCTCAATAGTAACATACATTCGATCTATAGTTGCAAAGAAGCACGCCAAACACACCATACATACATGATGGAGATCTGCCAAAATGGCACCGCATCTCTTTTTCTTTCAATTTCCTGCTCACCCTACAGACGGAGCTTCCTTATCATATAACAAAGGAGCGGGCGTATATACAATCGAACAGCTGTTACAATATTCTAAATACAGAAATTTGGAAGAAAATACGTAGCTAACAGCTATACACAGCATTTCCTTCCTCGATCACCTCACATCGTCAGGTTTATTACTAATGGGCTTTTGCACCAGTGTAAAGGCGGGCAGTAGCATGTAGCTCGTCTTTTTTCCCAAAAGGTGGAGCACGCATTTAAAGGAGGTCTACGCTTTGAGTATATATGAAATGAAGGACTGATACTCCCAGTTTCATTCCTCAACGATGGTGTTTCGGGGAACGAAATTATTGTAAGATATACATCTATATATTCGAATATATAGATATAGTATCGTGCAAAACGGAGTAATTTCATTCCTCGAAAACGCTATCATTGTCTGATTGTAAATACGTATAGAAATGTTAAACGAATCAGCCCTTCATTACATGTATACTTAAAGGGTCTATATCTATGTGGACATAGGACGTAGGTTCGATTAGTCGAATAATTCTGATAATGGTTCAAAAACGTCTTGACCATAATCTAATTTAGGAATCATTGGAACTGTCCATGACAAGTCTTTATCAGGTGCAATCAATTGTATAAGTAATCAATTTTTTTTCTACCATAAGAGCAACCAACCTATTTTTGACCATTTTCGAAAATTCGCCAAAAACTGAATTTTCAAACGTTTTAGATACAATTGGAGCTCAACGAAAGATAAAATCATCTTCCTCAAATAAGTGTAACTTAAAAATAAAAACTGTGCATAATTATATATGCCTATACAGAAATGAAAAAAGGTATTATTTTCTTACGTAATTAAACATAGTAATTTTATTAAAAAAATACGGCGTATTTTCTTAAATCTGAATAGGTTTATTTAACTTTGAACAATTCTTTTTCATTCAGTTATTCGAAGAGGAGGGTCTCATCTTTCATATAGTGGCTCTCAAATTGTGCTTAAAAATACCCAAAATTCAATTTACATGGGCTCATAGGAAAAATAAAATAATTGAACACACATTCGTTTCTATCAGCCCAAATCGATGGTGGCGCACTCTCAGCTTGGGACAGTCCAAATTAAATTTAATCTGACTCATTCAATGTTTCAAAATGATAACATTTCTGGTCAAGATTCGATAATTTTTCATCGAATCACATAGTAATTTTTAATTTTAATTCTTCAAGTGGTAAATATCTCAACCGCGCATTAACCGCGGTAAGTGTATATTTTCCAAAAGTGTAAAATTTTGTAATGCCTGCCATTTGAAAACTAGTCAACCGATTTCGCTCAAATTCAATACCAAACTAGTCTCTAATAGTCTCCGACAGTCACAAAAATTTTAAGCCAAAACCTTTTAATTAACGGGATTTATCGTGATGACAACATGGTGGGTTTGCAACACTTAGAGAACCCCTTCCTCCGAAACTAGCAGATAAATTTTAAAAATTTCAACACAAATGCGTAGCTCATGAATGCTATTAACACTATTCCAAGTTTCATTGCCATAAATCTAACAGCGGAGGCTCCACAGACACCCCAAATAGTGCCAAAATAAGCAAAAATTGGATATATATATATATATATATATATATTATGAACAGAAGAATTTGAGTGACCTATACATTCGTGATCTACGACTCAAAATCGGCGCTTTTTCACAGGTTCCGCCCCCAAACCCCGACATTGCACCGAATGCAATATTGTATTGTCTAATTCGTTGTTCGAATGATTTTTATACTGATGATTTGTGATTCGTGCCCAACCCTGTATGGAAGTGGGTGGCGTTTTGACTTTGACCATACAGTATACGGACTGAACCAACACCATATATGTAGGGCAAAATAAGGGTCTGTAACATCGCAGGTACAGGGTAAGGAAAAGTACGTCAACAGGAGTCGTATTTTGTAATAAATTTTATTCGACAATTTCGCGACACAATTTGTTGATTTGAGAAAATTACCCAATTGTGCGAGAAAATTGTTGAATTCATTACGAAATACGATTACTTTCTTACCGCCGTACCTGACACGTTACGGACACTTTTTTCACCAGTTTGCTAAGTCCACATACGGTATAATAAGAGCGTTTTGTGTACCACACAAAAATTCGTTTCGCTCACCTGTACGGATGAGTTTGTGGCGTTTTCTGTACAGCTTGCATAATATCTTTGTAAATGCGGAAAACGATGGCGCATGTCAAAATGGCCAGACTGGAATTGGCGGCGACGCTGATCAGTGAGAAATAGGCCAAAGACAGCAACAGCACCAGGCCACTGCCGAATACGATGCCCGACAATTTCGGGTCACGCCAATAAATGTAGGCCTCCACTGTGAACATGACGGAAACACACACAAACGAAAGAATTAATAAAATTTAAATGAAACGATGTACGAAGTGCGATTATGAAAATTATTTTATAAAATTAACATTAACTCACTGAGTGAGAGACGGAGAACACACACGCACAAAAAAATTGAACAAAATGGTTCAGAAAAAAATGTTTTGGCCAACAATCAAATGTTACTATTCCAAAATTTCAAGACGATATACGAATGACATTTCGAACAAGCTTGGTCGCAAGTTATTCGACGACTGTCACGAGTCACGACTATGGCAAATTTTCGTTTAGATTGACAAAATTCTCACATTCCTACGATTCCACCACACGTTCTTTTCGCTAGCGACTTATATTATGAATTGTACACACTGAAACGGACGAGCAGCATTGTGTGATTGAAATTTTAAAAATTTGTCGCATGAAAGGGAGAATGAGAAGCAGTAATAATAACTTCAATTTCTACATAGAAAAAAAAAAATCATAAGAAAAAAATTTGTTTGCGGCAATGAAAGTCAATTTCGAACACTTGTACGTCGTAAAAGGAATTAACTACGATTGACGAACGCGAATTTGAAAGAATACAGGCGATCTGACGCAGAAAGCTACTTCACGTAAATACATAAGAATCGACGAGTACTGCAATTAAAACCTTCATTTTTAAAGTGAATATTTTACAATAATGCCGCAAAAGAAGTTATCTCGTTTGCACGGGGTGGAACCGGTGAAAATATGAAAATAAAGATGTATACATATATTGCCTACTGGTGGTATAGAAGTATTTCAAATGCAACCGAAGTCTCAGGAGAACGGTGCACAAAGGGAGCGATTTCTGGACCATCCTTTGCGACAGAGACGAGCCAAAGCAAAAGCAAAAGCAAAAAAAATATTAAGTACAATAATCTTAGGTTTTCCACCAAAAGAAGAAGTTTTGATCCGACACAAAACATTCTGATCAACAACAAACACGCGGTTCGAGGAAAGTGACAAGTTTTAATTTACACCGAATAAATATAAGTTTACAAAAATTCCGAACATGACTCGGATGAATAATGTAACAATGTAAGTTATACGTTCGAAATAGGTAGTTTTCTGTACACAGCCAAAAATTACCTTCTTAAGCTGTATACTAAAATTCTTAAAAGGCATTTTCCCGCGAACATCACCCCCACGGGAGGTAGAGAAAATGAAAAGGTCAGACAAGACATGATTTTGATATGTCTGAATAGGTCTCGTCTTAAGCTGGGACCACTCCACACGGAGGTTATGTAGTTTAATAATCATAATTTATACATGCATCAGTCAATTAGGTACGTAGATCAGGTAATTACGAAAATTCCTACGAAAAAAGGAAAATTCGATGTTCTCCATTGACACGGATTTAGTGAAAACGTCTAGGAAATATTAGCCATAAATATAAATTTTTTGGAGAGTTAGGCAATTATAATAATTATTTAAATGAGACGAAGAATAATATTCAAATCATTCTGTATTCCTTTCAAAAAAAAAAAAAAAAATTAAGAATCCACCTCACCTAACCTACCACAATACCTAAATTGTATCAATTATTTAAGTAATTGACGACACAATTTCAGTCAAATAGGATAAACTGGTGAATTGATTGAATTTTTGGGCTGTTACGAATTTGCCAAGGAATTATTGCAAATTCCAGGTATTACACAGATACTAATTATCGATTTTGACTTGGTTAATTTTAGATAAAAAAATTTACATGTTTTACAGAAATTAGTCAGAGAATCAGAGGGAGGAAAAGGTACCAAGGTACCGGGCCCAAACATTTTTAGGGGGACAGAAAGGCCCTAATTTTGAAATACATTGCAATTTTCAAGTAATCGTTTGAAGAGGGCTTCGAGGCCGATCCGTGGGGAGCTTTCTGCGTGTCCAATCCACAAGAATAAAAATAAACACTAAAATACATATTCTAGAACACAAAAAACACATAAAAAAAGTTTTTTCTCAATTTATAACCACTTTCCAAAGGCAACTCCTGGAGCTGGCACCAAGAGAGCCCGTAAATTTATTCCTTCTGAGCTTGAAATTTATCTCCGAGCCCCTGAAATTGGTCAGGTAAATATACGAAAAATGGGGACATCACGTCTTTTCGCCGGCGTTTTCCATTCTGACTAAAAATTCATGAATTTTCCAGACTTTTGATTTCAACTGTGACATACCACTATCATAGATAAAGTACAACTTCGTTAATAGTCAGGCATCTCTCCGTTTTTTTCAAGCACTATTGATAGTGAATAGAAAACACTAAAATCTTAAAACACTATTATCACATAATATTAATAAAAGTTTTATGACCCAGCCGGAATTAGATCCTGGGTTTCCCGGTATTTCGTGCGACAAGCCGAAAACTTGATCGCTGCAGCATCAATCTGATAATACATTTTATTTAAAAATAAAAAATATAACCGACAGCGTTAATTTGAATGAGTAGCTCTTATGGTGGATATGCTTAAATTTATGACAATAATTTTTTCAATCTTTAAATTCACATTTTCTCCTGAAAGGTTTCTAACTTATTAATTTTCAAATATGAATAGCCTAGGACTTTCTCTGCATGGTCAGCAATATTTTGAGCCTACTTTCATTAAAATCTATGAATTAAGACACTTGATCTGAGCGAACGAAATTCCGTTAGTTTCGGAGATGGACATAAACATACCACCTCCTCCGTACGCAGTCGGTAAAAAATGTTCAACTTAAAAAAAAAAATATATATATATATAATTATATCGTTACAGTTGGTTCGCTTTTTTTCCCATGTTTTTATGTTCGGTCTTGATTTTGCGATTCAATGTTGCTCGTCATCAGGATTTCAAAAAGTAAATTTGACCCACTATACGAAGGCTTTAAAGCTTGGACGTTACAGACAGCACGACAGGGTTGTTGATATTCCACATTAAGCCCATTCTCATTACTAGGTACACGAAATTCTATAATGAATTAAAACTATGGGTTTTGCGAGTCTTAATTTAGCTAAGAAATAAATGATCCAAGAGAAAATAGAAAAAATACTATTTTAGATACGAAAAAAAGTTTTATAAAAATTAAAGTAAGTCCAACTTACTTCTCTACTCCATGAAATAGATGCAGCATGCTTGTTTTGGCGTCAAGTAATCTGCACGTCAAATAAACTGTTTAAGTAATAAAATACATTGAGAATTTCAAGTCGATACTTCCCATTTTTTTCCAACACTATTCGACTTCGAAAACTTTAATTACTGACAGAGAATAAACGAAATTTCTAAATATAAAGGGTCAACACCCACGCAAGGAGATTTCAATTATCCCAACCCTTCACTTCACCCATTCGCGCTTTTAGAACAGTACCTAAAGAAGCCAGAAATGGTACGAAGTACACAAATTACAAGAGAGACGTACACAAAATCTCCAACACTATTTCGCAGAATACATGAAACCAGAGAAAATTACTTTTAATAAAATCGTATTACCTTAAAGAGCTAGTAGAAGTATCTAGCTACAACTTTTGGGCATTTTAGTTATTCCAGTTAGATGTTCTTCTTTGTGACAAACATTTAACTCCGATAGTTTATCGATATTCCGTTTAGTAAATGCCCGCCACGCATCATATATTTGTGTAGGATTTGATAAGTACGATTTTTTCACGCGGCAAGAATTCAAATATTACCCAATTAGGGATCATCTCGCGTACTAAATTATGAGAAGGTCCATTTTTTGTTGAATGACCATACAAGTGCGGTATTAGACGAGTATTAAAAAAAAATACAGTTAAGCTTTTAGAGATACATTGAAAGTTGAAACGTCTGAAAGGAAAGTTATTCTAACACTGCCAAGGTACATGGGTGTGGTTTAAGAAAAACTTTTTTTCGCATCATTCATTTTCCGGAGAGCTTCACTACTTCCTAACAAAGAACCTATAAAATATAAAAAATAGGTATATCGATAAATGAATCTGCGGTTCGGAAAATCAATTTCTTTAGTCTTATCGAAAATTTCTTTGAAAGTGAAAACTGACTGAAGAAAATTAGGGTCAGAAGGAGAAAACGTAAATAAGGGACAAAGACAAGCGATCCTGAGTCAAGTTGACAAGTGGTATTTCGTATATTATAGAAACTTTAAGAAAAAATAAAATCATATGAAAGAAAAGATAACTAATTTTTGTAAAAGGTCATCATTATACGAAATACACGAACCAATTTTTAGACGCCCCGATAATGTAATTCTTGAACAGACACGTTTTCACCCGTATAGGGGTACAACATAAGGAGGCGCGTACAACCACCACCAAATTTTTTCACTTTTGTTGTGCATTATATTAAATTTTCGCTAGAGTACCTATAAAATTACTTTTAGCGAAAGACGTTGTTTGTATGTCAACTACGTGATAAGATAATGCGCAGAGTAACGAGTGAACAACCATTTGGAAAACAAATTTCAGTTGCAGCTGAAGTTGTTATCGACCACATAGTCCAAGATATACGTTTCACTATGAAAAAACAAGGAAAAAAGAAAAAAGAAGAGAAAAAGGAGCTTGTAAAATTGGCTATTTCGTACATTTCGACGCCCTGAATAACATCCCCATTTTGCGACCTCAAGTGGCTGGTGCTCTTATCTCCATACTTATTGGAAAAATAGCAACCAAAATCATTTTTTTTGAGAATATCTCATTTTTGTTGGCGTCAGAAAAAAAGTAGATATAAACATTGCAGTGGATTTTAAAATTCTTTGTATGTTTGATCTTGAACATATTTTTATCAACTCTATAGTTTTCGAGGTCAAAAGTCATGTCAAGTTGAGAAATTTTTAACTAACACCCAAAATTGTCCTCTTACCTTACCGATTATTTATTAATTAATTTTGATTTATACTCGATTCCACGCACCTAATTTAAGTACAATACGCTCTTATTATTTTCAAGCTCTTTTTTCTTCAAAAACGTGCATGTTTAGACATGTCAGAAAAGAGTTCGGCAAACCTTTAAAATTTTGATTACTAACACAGTTGCCGGATCGCAAGTATTTTTACAGATCAGCACAGCGCTGTAACACCAAAAAAATTTTAACAAGCAATATTGATAAAAGATGTTGTAATAGGGCTTTTACTTCACATAGTGATGCGCGATTATTTGAAAACCGTTCGATAAATTGATTATTTCAAGCAATCGATTTTACCGTTTTTTACACCAACTTGAAAGAACCTGATTTTTTTTAACACGCATTCATTTTAAGATAGAATAGAAAACGTTTCTCCTGCAACAGCCATCAAATAGGATTTTCATCATATATTTCGTCTATTTCTACTTTCTTTTATAAAAATTTTGTGATTCTTACCCAAGCCTGAATGATATTCAGTTAATGGATTAATCTATTAATTTTGCAAAAATTAACCCAATAGCAAAAAATCGATTAGGTGATTAATCGATTAGTCAAACCAATCAATTAGTGCGCATCATTAGCTTCATAGATGAAAAACAAAACATAAAACTGGCTGGAGAAAAAAACCCAGAAGAAAAATAATGGTGATTTTAATATGGTTTTTTGCATTTCGTGCAAAAATCCTAAAAATAATTAACCACCGCCTATATTTAATATCTCTAAAGGCCACAAAACGGTCTCATAAAAATATATTTAGTATCTGACTTTGTTACCCCAAAATGATGAGTATTGACAGGCAACTAGAATAATAAAAGAAGAAATTCAGATATGCCTTCGTCTTAAATTCCATTCCATAATAGTCAAAAAAGGATCCTATGTAAAAATAAATTTAAGATTCGAACACAGCGTCTCAAAAACCATCGAGTGATTTGAAACAAAAGAAACGCAAAAGCCGAAAATTACGAATAATTTTTTATTGGGGGTACTAACTAGGAGATGATTAGTGATTTTCAAACTACTGCTGGTGTTATAGGGCAATGCTGAACTAGAAAAAGTCTGCACAATCAGACAACAGTATTAGAAAAAAAAATTTTAGGGGTTTTCTGAACTTCTCTCCGAAACTAAGCTTAATAATGCTCATTTTTAAGAAACAAAGTACACGAAAATAATATCAATTCACTGTACCTATGAATTACGCTAAAAAAAATATAAATTTATTTACATATAATTAATGGATAAATGAACAAAAATAATAATAATAAGTGATTAATAAATAATCGATAACGAGAACATTTATGCAATTTTACGCAACATCCATAATTTCACTCGACACCGAACTTGAAAACTATCAACTCGAGAATAAAATATTTCACATGAAACTTATGGCGAATCTGCTCCTGTGTAATGTTTACAGTAACTATTTTTTGTTGAACATGGGGGAAGCAGCAGCTCCTCTCAGGTCGCAAACTTAGTATGAAATTACCGTATTCCGAAAGTCGAAATGTCCGAAATCGTCAATTTTCAGAACTGCGGTATTGTTTTTCAGATAATCCTTATCTTAAGCACCCAGTAGCTTAGACTGATATTTCTTGCCCGCGTTTCAAGTGCAACTAAATTAAATGTAGAACCAATTTTATAAAAATAAGTATCAAACGCGAAAATATTATAGGTAGGTAAATAAAAAAGTCATAGAAGAAACCACAAACAAGCTTCAAAGATGGTAAAAAGCTGATATGTTTAGGTTTGGTATACAATACGCATACCATCAAATACTATCGAGAAAAGAAATTCGAATGAAGAATTTGAACAAAGAGGGTATACAATATTATTCATTAAATTTCATCACATGGCACCCAATTCAGAGAGAAGAAAACGCTAAAATATTCAGGAAGAGTTTATTAAACGAATTTCGTGGCAACGAAAATAAAGGCATCGAAAATATATGACAGGAATAAGATGGGTGATACATTCGGACGAGGAGAAAGGAGGCTGAAGATCGAACATTCTATCCAAAGTTCCACTTTTTTTTCTCCACTTTACTCGGAATAATCATTGAACATTACGGATTACTACCGTAGGTATTGCAAACTATGTATCCCTCAGGTTTATTTGTGCAGGCTATTCGCATAGTGATTATTATAATCACTGATCGTTAGTTATCGAAGCACAAAAATACTACAGGGAATTTATCGAACAAGGTATTGCTGAACGCCTCCATCATATCGAATATATTATAATACACGAAGTGTCTCACTAAATGATACTTACGCGCCGAGATGAACATAATATTTGCTACGTCGACCAATATCCTAATGCAACTACTAACTAGATACTGACCTACTGTATTCAAAAAACAAAGACGTAGATCGTGAATTCGTCAACTTCTTTTTTCGTTTCAAACCAAATTTTCAAGGGGAATTAGTGGGAACCTCTAAAAAAAATACGCCCTCCACACATCAATCCGATGCTGTAGTTAAAAATTCTTTCAGAGTAGGTACGTATTAATATCGTACACATACTAGTTACTATAAATAGTCTAGTTCGTTGCAACGAGTTTCAGTGTTGCCAGTTTTGAATAAAATTACGTATACGAATGTAAAAAATTCGTTTTGTGCGGAAACTGGTAACCCCGGATGGTCTGATTTTTTTTTTAAACATTACGTTATAATTCCTTCTGGGAAGATAACGTATGAACTATGAACGTTTTACCGGCAGTTCGAAGATGAATATTATTAAGCCGCAAAGTTGAAAACAATTTTCTGAAAATCCCTTTCTTTTCTGGCCGGTGTTCTAAGCGGTACTTTGTATCGAGCAAAATTTTGATAAAGTTCAACATGACTACGATTAAAAGTCATGATTTAACGTTTGAAAACAAGTGATTCCATCAAATGAGATTAGTAGATGGTAGATACTCCAGATAAACCAAATCAACCAACTATTTTAATTTAAAAGCTTATTAGGTTACTCGAAAAATTTACTCAAGAATTTGTAAAACAAATGAGAAAACTCCATCAAATAAACTAAATAAACCTGAATATAAATAAAATGAATTTCCACATTACATCGAACAATTACTGATAAGTTGAAGGTTGGACTAATGATGAGGAGTAAACTTGGGCACCAATGTCTCCATTTCTGTATCATATCTTTTACGCAGTTCATTAAGATGACAAGAAAAAAAATTAATATTTTCTTCTTTATATTAAAACCTTTAATAAAATTTTATATAATAATTCTAATTGTAATTAATAATAAATATTAATTATAATTAAGATATCAATAGATATCCAATAATTTTGTTTACAATTTTATCTGTATATTGTATTTATGCTTGAAGACAGGGAGGTTTGAAATAACAAATAAGTAAATAACATTAACCAAGCAAGTAGTGTGATAATGCGCGAGATGTGAGATTTAATGTGAAGGCATGTGACTGTGACCTCCATAATCAGTTGACATGGATCTGAGAGGAACCATTCTGTCAACAGACCCTCCTCTCTGTTCACGCTAAGAAGTGAGTGACGTCAAAATTGTGATGGTTGGCTAGGGTGAGAGGAAAAGGTATTGATGCACATGTTATACAATGATAAGCCTCATTTTGTAGAATAAACAAACATAGTATTTTGAGCAGACAAGTGTGAATAGGATTTATGATATCATGCACTAAAGGTGAATAGAGTATTTTTATATATAAAGACCAGTTTTGTAACGCTATCACAGGACTATAGTTATAAATATATTTGGCTATGCTTATATTTCAGTTTCAGTTTAACTCTAAATCATTTTTTTAAATTCATTTTGCACCTGATTAATTGATAATTGAAAAGTGGAGGTAAAAGATACGCACTCTAGTGGTGAAAATAGTAATCAGCCAAAAACAGGATAATGGATGAAAATAGGTATAAATGCTTCGATCTAGTAATGCAAAAATTTCTTTTTAAAAATGAGTTTTTATCATTAGAATTAGGTAGGATTTAAAGATTATAATCTAATGATAAGTGATCATCCATATTAATATCTTTTCCATTCGCAGAAAATCATTTAAACTCTTTTCTTTTCCTATGGAAAAATACATCATCCTGTTTTCTGACTGTGATAATATGAGGTGAATTTAAAGCTCCTTGTGGAGCCTCCACTTCTCAATTTGGACACATTTATGGTTCACGTAGGTCTGTGAATTATTGCTGCGTAGTAGCACTGGGTACTCTCTAGTATATTAATAATAGTACCTAGTTCACGGAGCTTTGGTCAGATGTGGACAATAGAAAAAATTTTGTTAATTTAAATACTACCTTAGTCATAAATCATAATAATCATATACAGCTTAGGCTTACCAAAATATACTAATAAAACCTTTCCTAACCATTACTTTTAGGGTTAATCACAAAATTTCATTGTTATATAGATGTTATCACTTCTACTTCTACTGATGGATAGATTGAGATGATCATACCTCTGTTCAACGAATTTTCTTAAAATTGGGGCCTATCTAGATTGTTTTCTCACATTTAAAAACCCCTATCTTGTAATTTTCAGCCACTTTGTTGGTATAATTCTTCAGAATACTATTACCCACGTACAAACATTACAAACATACATACATACATACATACATACATACATACATACATACAATTATTGCTTGTATTTTATAATAATAAATAATTCATACTGAAATTATCGACAGTATCCCATTATTACAGAAAATACAAGCGCGGTTTCCAACATGTTCATAGTTCACTACTTTTCAGTATCATAAAGCGGCGTAGCTCAAGGAAAATACTCTTCAAAGAGCGATTTTTTTCACGTTTTGTCAAACAAATAATAATTTCAAAAACTGCGATAAATCAAATATTAGCTCAAGAATATTACTCCCAAATGTTTGATACAAAAAACCTTGTTCCAACATCTATCTTCCATTCATTTTCTTCACTGGGTCTACCGAAAGTTTCAAAAACATCTCCTACGCATAACGAATCCAGGTGATGCGATGCTCTACATTTACAGTCTGCATTGAAACTATGAGTGATTATCTTCAGAAACGTGATGAACAGAAAACACAGAATTCTACAGATAGAAAAACTGTTAGTGTTAAAAATCACCCGCTTTTTTGCTTTTTCAGAGGCATTGGGCAAACTTTTTGGCCACGACATTTAGCGACAACCTCACCGTGGTTTTTTATTCCATAAAAAGAACTTCGACTGATTTTCTTATCTCATCGACAATCTTCTACGAAGTATAACGCCCCCAACCAAACAAACAAAAATGAAAATCGTTTTCACAAACACTACTGACACCGTCGTACTTTGAACACATCCATGAAAAGATAAATAAAGCTGGTGACTACGTCATTCAATACCGCCAATTTTCTCAATTTCTCATTTGTAATCCAGAACTGCAGAGAAGAGGATTTATTTTCGTCGAGTAGAAGAGATCATTGCCAAGTAGGGCCCATTCTAAGGAAAAATTGCTATCATACAGACAATGGATTATTTTAATAATGAGAGGTGATGAGAAAAAAAATTGAAATATAAATAATTGAAAAATGCAATTATAATTCGAGTAGACCAAATAAGTGTAACTGTATACTAAACACAATACAACTCTATGGTTCCCATGAATGGTTGCAACTAGAAATCTAAAATGTTCTAGGAAAAAAAATGATATAGATAACTATACCAGATCACAAATTACTGAAGCAATGAAGCTAGATAGTGACATTAAGAATGGTTTTAAAATGACATTTTCTCTAGATAATTCTTTAAAAAAATCAACAAAACCATGGCGATGCTCCGCACAAAAACATTGAACCAACTTGTTAAACATTCAGCTTAGAATCCTTATTTTGACACTTTCATACTTGTTCAAGCATAAATATGGGTGGCAAACCACAAATAATACTTTGCCACCCAGCTCCAGAAGTTTACATGACCTTGAAGTAAAGTACTTGTATTCATTCGGCTATTATAACATGGAGATCCCTCAACCTGCTATTACATCCTGTATACAATAGAATCGTTGTAAGAAGGAAACTAATTATCACAGGTAAGAAATAGAAGTGGTATAAAAGCACATTTATACGGGTGTTGATATGAATTACAGGTGAAAATAATGAAGATAAGCAGCGATTATGAAGTACCTAGGTCTAGATAGAGTTAATGTTTACAGAAAATCCGACCATCGAATAAAATTGAAAAATTATTTTTTCTCAAAACGGCGCGATATAATTTTTGGAACTTTACAGAACTGCTGGAATTTAGGATAGGCTGTGTATGACAAAAGAGAAACTGGGCCTTGGGCCAACGTTTCAAGAAAGTCCTGAAAAAGAACACATTTCAGTTCCATCAATGCGGATGTGGAACTGCCATAAATACACATTATATAACCGTAACCAGCAGAGCAAAGTGAGAGTATTCGAGAAAGTTACAACAATCTCTACTTTGGTGCATGATACAGCATCAATTTTGCAAAAAATACGTACCAGGGCCACGTTCTGGCAGAGTGTAATTAGCGGATGGTGATCTACTTAACGGTTTCATATTTCGGCGAGCCATACTGATACGTACACCGAAAGCGAATGGTAAACAATAATGCAAAAAGTAAATGGATATACGTATAGGCACACGAATACGGAAACGGTAAAAATTAAGTTCAATATTTATCACAGTAGGAACAAAACGTAGAGAGTGGAAAAAGAGAGAGAAAACACCACCGATTCGAGGTAATAATTATAAGAAAACTACAACATTATCACACTCTGACTGAGTGAATAATATTTTGAAAGACAACGTAGTACACGTTCGGTGTATACGGCATGCTCTGAAAAGGTAACGTAAGCAAAACCGAATTACATGATGACATGGAGCCTACGACTGAAAGAAACTAAGCTAACCCGTTCCAACCGTGCAGACGACTGCGACGGTACAGTTAACTCGTTCCAGGTTCCAGCAGGGCAATACCAGGCAATGCAGGCCAAATCGACAGAAACGCATGCGGTGCGGTGCAAACGTAGCCCCGACACGTCGTCAATATGATCAACGACGACGACGACAGACAATCTTATCACTGGCCCACTATCACCACTCGACTAACTCAACCTTTCGACTTTCGTCACAGACGAACAATATAATATTCAGTTTAACGCAGAGAGGGGGGTGAAAAGGTAGAGAAAGAAAAACTGGTACAAGTGGCAATGGTAGCTCCGCAGCTGGCAACTGACGAATGGCACCAGCAGAAGCTGAGAAACACGGAACGAGAGACTCCATTAATCCGATTTCAAGTGAAACTTCATGGTTGTGGGAATGTACGAGGAAAGGGGAAAGGGAGCCGGATCATCTGTTCGTCGCTCACCCAACGTAAACTAAACGAAAACGTAACGGGTTCGATTAAATCACAGAAAAAGAAAATACGAAAAATACGGAACCGAGGAAATACTAGAGGTAAGAGGATGCGCGCACAGGCATGCCCCTACCACCAATTTTTTCACCATAACAAACAGACCAACAACACATCCAACCGGAGAGCTTATCAACGTCAATTCAATTGCAAGGACTGGAGCCTGGTACCATAAACGATAACAGGAGAGGACAGAGTACAGAGCCGGCAGACGCTACACGTTGGTATAGTGGCGAAAAATAATAAAGAAAAAAGAACTAACGCGAGTTTGGCGCGACTGTCGACGAGACGGAAAACAAAACAGGTTCACGGAGTTATAAAAAACAGGTAACAGGTGATTCACATTATACTGCATTTCTATATACAAGGTGTCCCATCAAGTGGAACCAATACGCGGCAAATTTACAAAAGAATTCGTCCAGATAAACTACGTTATTATAAGCAATAACTTTACAATGTGGCGGCCAGATAGGCATCAAAAAACAAAGAACAGGTGAAAATTCGTCCATTTTTTCACTCGATTTAAACCTCAAACCTAATTTTCGTGAAGAGATGACAAGGAGGAACCATATAAAATAAATGGGCATAAAAACTCAGACCGTGTTGACAGTTACACAAGTTTCCACAGAACGTACCTACTTTGTATTAATACGTACGTACCTACCTACGTTTTCTAAATAAAACTGTCAACAACGGAATTTATTAAAACGAATTATGGTCTGAAAAATTTCTGGCCATTTGATTAACATGACAACAGTATTTAACCCTCACTGTGTAAAATTTTTAAATATTCGATTTACGCACTCCATGTTAAGGTTTGTCAGACCCAGAATAATAAATCTAATGACTGGAGTAAAATTTTGCTATATTTGATGTTATGCAGTGGAAACTTTACACCTTACCAGTGGATCGACAGCCATCGATATTCATTTATGAGAAAAACTATCGATAGTTTATGCCTCACTACCAAAACGGGTTAACGTGTTTTTTCGTCTTTCATTTCCTTTTCAAAGTTTTCCTGCAAATTCGTTACAAAAATGAATAGCAAATTTACGAAACCAGGAGTTGTGAGGCGCGTGAGGAAGTAGTTTTCCTGCGAGGCGCGAAATCAATGAGAAGGGAGAAATCAAGGCGAAGTCCCCTCGCAAGGTGCAAAGTTCAGGAACCGGGAAGATAGAGTGGGGCATGGAACGAAGTTTCTTAACGGGAAATGAAGGATCCGGACCTAATAGAACCCTCGAGTAAGGCACTTAAGGAACACGGGGACAAAAAATTTGGGTCGAAATCCTCTATGAGGCTCTAGGCGCAAAATTCAGAGGACGGAGCTCCCCAGCATTCGAGAACGCGGTCCACGCTACTAAGCTCCTTCGACGAGGGCCACATCACTGAATTTTTAAAATCTAAGTTTGTGTTACTGTTCTTGCCTATTTGCCACAAAAATTTGGTCTAAATCGAAGAAAGAATAAGTTAGGTTAAAAACAAGTTTTTAAAAAATACGCTTTTATAATTTGAAGAAAAAAATAAGGACGAAAAAGAAAATAAAATTTCTCACTTTTTTTTCCGAAACAGAAACAAACAAAAATTGAAAAAACAATGATAAAAACGTATACAAGTGTATGTGTGCGTGTGTCGTAACAAATGGAAAGCAGCGCTGAAGTTGGTCATCCGCTGTACTTCAACAAATTGAGTGAGTAGAATAAGAGCGTATAAAAAAAACGAACGTTTGATCAGTTTCTAACTTTTGGATGCACCACATCAATATCTACCCTTATAATGAAGTTAATGCACACATATTTTGTTCTTTTTAACGGGTTCTACAGCCGTACAGATTGACTAGAAATTGATAAAACCTGGGTGAGACACCATTCGTGAATTGGCTGATATGGGAAGGGGAAGATGTTTTCGGAGCCAACTGGACCCATAAGAATATTTGATGCAGAAGCGTTTAAACCAGAATTTAAATCGAGACAGGGCAATTCAGCAGATGAAAAATCGAAGCCCGTAGCAAGGCTGAATTAAAGTAATTTTTGAAGATGAAGAAATAGATGACTTTTCGTGCAGGGCTAAAAGCTTCCCTCAAAAGCGATAGAAAATTTTTAACAGTAATCACTCTCTTCTTGAAGAATTTCTGGGAAACTGAGTAATTGTCACAGGTCTAAGCCTTGTAAGTGTAATCAGAAAGTGTTTTTCAACCTGAGCTGTAAGTTCAAATCTCATGACGACTAGGTTGATTCAAGATAATTTACGAGCCGAAAACGAAATAAACGCGAAAAAATTACATAACAACCTACGAAGTAACAACCAAACATATAAGAAAATAAGATGACATGATAATTAGAATACAATAAAGTTACATTTACAGAGAGAAGAAAAAAACAGACACTTTTTTACACACATAGAGGGCACGAAAAATGTATTTTATAGAAAAAAAAAAAAAAAAACGATCTTTATCCAACCAACAATCGCACATGGGGGCGGGAGCATAATATAAATGATTCCCAATGTCAAAATTATGAGTTATTTTGTCAAGAATTGTTATCACCATTTCAAGAGTGAACTTTTTCTGACAAATATTCAAATTTTTCACCGAAAATTAACCATAACTTATGGGGGGATCATCAAGTCTGTATGAGGTTAAGAGTTCAGCCCCCTCGATGACAGTCTCTGCTAAAAGGCTGGCAATTATTAGCGCCTTGCACTTTAAGCAACACACTTTCGTTTGTTTGTAATTACCTGTAAATTCAGGCAGGTAATATACAATATTTTGACTGTGACTAATCGATACTTAAAGATCTCGGTAATGTCGTGGACTAGTACACGAACTTGTACGTTGTTTCTTATCAGATACAAGTAAGACACAATGCACTTTCTATGACATAATATTGTATGTATATATTAAATAATTGTGTGTTTGTGTGTGTGTAAGGAGCAGACTATATAAGCTTACAAAACTGGCTACAAAATCGCGTGTTCGCCCTGGCTTTGGCTCACCCCTACATTTATGTACGAAGTAGCAGAAAACACGCAAACAGCTGTTGGCTACCTTCTCCTTGAGAATCCTTCTAACAACAAGGTATTCCGCAACTTATTTACACGGTCAACTTTTTTTTTACTGTACATAATATTATAACCATTGTGGCAGTCCAAGAAATATGCATGAAATAGGTATGTTCTATCATTCACGTTCTTTGGGTCAAAGTCAAATAATGTAATTTAGCTGTATTTCAAGATAAGATACCTAGATACGTAGTTCAAAGGGCACATTTCAAACTCTATTTTTGGCACACTTTAAAAATTGACGAAAAGTTTCAGCAATTTTTTCCCTTCAAATCGAATCAAGGGGGAAAGAGGGCGTTTGTCCCATGACCTTAAGCAAAACAAAAATGTCTGACTTGACGAAAAATGAAAAAAATAACGAATTTCTTCAAGTTAATGAAAACTGAATATCAACTGTTTAAATTAAAAAGTTCAAAGATGCTATAGAAATTCAAACTGTAGAATATAAAAAAACTGATTCGCGAGGATCATAACTGATGTCCAATACTTAGTTGAGAAAATCATTCTATCGGGGTTAGATGGTTTTCAAAAAGAAAAAAACCCACTACCAACTAATATTTTTTTAAATAGTGACCAAAAATGTGAAATTTGCACCAAGGTGGGAAAGATTTTAAAAGGTTTCTCAATTTCGCCCTGAAAAATTTGTTTAATTCTCAACTTTTTGTAATAAATAGCTCTGTTTAGTATAGATCAAAGTAAGAATTTCTAGCTTCTTTTATTAATCCGCTCAATTTGGGAAAGTGTGAAACTAGTTGTCCAAAAAAGGCTGTTCGATTTTCAGGATAAAACTCGAAGAAAACTTTAATTTTCAAAAAGCGCAAAACTTCTCAACTTTCTGATTAACAGTTATCTTCCGAAGATAATCGTGTTTGTATCACCTTTTCTTAATATTAAAAAAGTTCTTTCAATTATTCCACTAGAAATAACAATCTTTTGAACTTTTACACTTCACAGAATTCATGCAAAACTAAAACTGTAGCGTTGAACTGATAACTCACTTTTAAAAGAACTTCAAAGTAGTAGAACTTTGAGCGCACCACATTTTCGCCATATCAAACATAGCTTTATCAAGAATCATCGCATGATTAATTTTACTGAACTCGTCTTCAAGAAGAGCGGAGTTTCAAAAAATTCCTAATTTACATATCAATCAGCAACTTCTATTCTCTGGTTCAAGAATAAATATCAAGTTGCTGCAAAACTTTGTTAGTTCTTGCGCAGGCTCACCCACGGGTTGATCCATCAGTAAAAAACCAAAATATTTTCAATGCAGCAGCATTTTTTTAATCATACTAAGTAGTTTCAATAATGACCAACATGGATTTTTTCAATTTCAGTTATCTTTTGTCCACATCAAAGCAACAGAAAATTATTTTACGCTTTTCATTTTTCAATTTTTTATCGCAACCAAAACAAACAAATAAAATTTTAAAAAAGAGTGTCAATGTCTATGCGTTTGATGATGGTTACTACTTACTGGTGTCTTACAGGCTGGACAAAAAGGTAGGTTTGTTGTTTTATTCAGGAAATACATATGTACAGGCGAGTAAAAGAAAAGAGTGGCCCGATCTTAGTTTTATTATAGTATGTATTCAATAGGGTAGATGAAACCGTGGGCAAAAAGGAAGTTAAAATAACTTTCAACATTCAACCAGGTTCTTTTCTATGCAGATACGGAAATTATTCGTCAAGAAAAAACATAACCCTGTGACAAAGGTAGAAAAAAATGAGGGCTATTCGACTTTTCACGTTCCATCACCTTTTGTCTCGATCACACATCGTTTAATATTTTGTAACATGTTTACATGACAGTGGTACGTTTCATTCAGATAGAAACGCTTAATAACCTACTGCAACACAAAAGTTAGACTGAACAGGATAAACCCCACAAAAGGGGAGAAAGGAGCCACAAACGCTGGTAAAATGCAACGTACGCGATATACGACGTTCGTGAATAGAAGTCATTTACTCGGCGTATAAATTAATAAATTATTCATCGGCGGCGGCAGCACAAATGGATCGATATCGCAGCATTTCATAGAAATGTCTCTTCAACTATTAATTGCTAGATAATAAAGAAAGAAAAATACATAACAAATAATGCGAATGCCTTTTGTGAACACTACACTCCGTAATGAAAATATATACGATTACAAGGAGAGGAGAAAATATTCTCCAGTTTCTTCGGAATCCTTTTATTGAAATCATCTATAACAATAATCAGTCAACGTTTTAAAGCTTAAAAGAAGTTCGTCGTAAATTTTCAACCCTCATTTCGAAGAGACGCCTGTTGCGCAACCGAATAAAGAGCACGCAACAATATCAAAACATTACCCTTAAATTCGTAGTACGAGGAAAAAAATCAAAGATAACGGGCGGCATTTAGGAGAGTATCATCTCATAACTGACGGACATTAGATTAACGAATTAGAAGGCAAACCATTTTCAACTTTTTTTTTTTTAAATCTCAACCTTTCTCGCAACGAGGAGTACCTAGCGACTGACCTGCAATCATTTACTGAAAACAATGAGAGACAATACTAATTTTTAACGTTAAAAACATAGAAAATGACGAATAGCCACTTTGCTGAAAGAGTTCAACTGGAATTCATAGAAATTTAGGTAAAAGGAACTACATACAGAGAGGAAAATACAGGTTCAACCCTTCAGGTATATACATATTGGTGAATTATGGTAACTATTCTTTATGAGACAATCCATTCATAATACAAAAATGTAAGAAAAATTAAAATATCGCGATAAATATATAGTACGATTTTTAATAAGAGAAAAAAAAATCAAAAAATTTATTTTAGTATTATCCTCAATCAGATTTTCCACGAATTTCTTAAATTTCGCAAGAACGACACCAACAAAAAAGTAACTTGATCGCCGTGCCAACTTTCAACTAATACTTGCCGCAGCAAAAAAAAAAAAAAAAAAAAAAAAAAAAAAAAAAAACAGAGAAAAAACACCCAAAACCTACGACTGAATTACTCTACAGAAATATATGAGGAAACAGAGGGAAAAAAGTTAGACTACATCACGTTTTTAAATTCTAATACAACATTCACGTGTCCCATCTACTGACTACAAATAACTGCTCATATTTTCGGTGAGAAATAGGAAGACGAATTGAGTTGTACTTGGGTCAATATCAGAATAATGAAAAATTATCGCCACAAAATACATTTAACGTAGATAACTTATTCGTCCGTCAGAGCATTTGAACAAAACGTTGGTAAAACATTTTCAAAGAAGGCATCAATTGATTCGAATCAAGTTTAAATGGATGTAAGAAGGTATAAAAGACCAACTTTTGATAGACAAGAAGCTGAATGAGGAGTTAATAAATTTCTATAGATGAGAAACGATGAAAAACTGAATTCTTTTTTTCTTTGTACTAAACAAAGAAATACTGCAAATTTATGTTCTCTTTAGGTTTATAAACTGGCTATGACGGCATGTGGTACAGCCAGCCCAAGCTTGCAGCAACGTTCCAAGTGCTTTAGACGAAAAATAAAAAAGACGAGGAAGAATAAATTTACTAAATAACTCAAAGGGTAACGGGATTCTGAACATATTATCATCATAAGTGTAGTGGTCGGACTGAATGCGGAGATTGAAGTTAGGCAGATAGAGGTGTGATAGCTGGCATAGTGAAAATTCAACAGGGATTGAGAAAAGATATTATGTAACATATATTTTCGTCTATTTTTAAATATGGAACATATTTGGCTACACAGTTTCGAATACCAAAAATGTAGGTATTCATCAATAATCAAAACATCTTTCAGCTCTTTGTAAACAACCACTAAATTACCCATATTTAATTTTATGAATATAGATATAGTGTATGTATATTCATGACCTCATTTTTCCTGTCCCTCGATTATATCGCGAGTCAGCACATCCCTATAATAACAAGTCCCTACCTCACTTAGCCTATCCATCACGTACACTTACATACCCCAAACGAGTATATAAAATTTCGATTCGAAGGAATTGTTACACAGTGCTACCAGTTAGCTTTCTAATAGACAGTCTTTGTCTAAAGGGTTTAATCCCAAATGTTCAACCTAGTTTATAGTATTTGAAATATTATTATTTAACATACTTGTGTCGTACAAATTATTATTTTATTAAAAGTGTTAAATCAATCTTGTGTTTGAAATATTATTAGTCTCTCAATACCTTAAGGTCCACAATAAATGTGAATGATAAATTAATTATTTAAAATTATGGAGATATTAATGCCTATCCAGTGTTAAATATCTCTTGTATGGTGTAACACTGAAAGTGGTCAAAACCTATACTTTTGGCTGTTACACAATATGTTTTTTCATTTTGTTTCTGTTACTTAAGTTTCCAAAATTTACCATAAAGTTAGTTATTTTTTGTTTCCATTTCCATCATATTCTTTTCCATTTCCATTCCGTTTCTTGATTTTACCAAAATTTTTCATTCAGTTTCTATTTCGGGTTCCATTTACTTTTCTATTCAAATATCAATATCCATATTTTTTAATATTTCTCAATAAGTTACCTATGTTAAAAACAAGTTTTTAAAAAATACGCTTTTATTTTATATAATTTGAAATTAGCTTTGTTTGTTTAGAACAAATTTCGCATTGCAATTCTGTAAATATAAAAACAAGACTTTTTTAACTGCCTTAATATTTACAAAATAGCACCAAATCACAGCTGATAACAACAAACTTGATAGAAGCGATCCCAACAATTGGGTACCAAATTATGTCATATTTTGTTGCATTAGTAACTGTAATAAAAGTTGTAAAAATTATCGATATTTTTTTGATAATTTTTCAAATTTTTTCTCCCAATTCAAAAATTAATCAGTTGAGAAATGGAAATGAAAACAATTCATCATTCAGTTTCTGTTACATTTCTATTATTGATCCTGAAACTGATTGGTTGTTTTCAATTTGGTTTCTATTTAAGAATTTTGGTGTTTCTCTTTGTTTTGGTTTCCAGAGTAAAAAATTGTTTCAGTTTCCAAAAAATTTGGTTTCATTTTTCAATCTCTGGAATTTGAAGTTTGGATCAAATTAAAGGTTGGAATGGCACAAACAATTTTCCAAGAGGATATTAATTTGGTATCTTAACAGTTTTGCCAAGTGAATAAGCAATTCTTTCCTCTGGTGCCTTCCACACTAAATACCACAGAATAACTCTGAACTTTTTTTTTGAACTTTAAACTCATTGACGAAAACGGATTTGTATCAATCAAAAATTGAACTCAATAACCAGAGTTAAACACTCATACAAAGTATTTCACAATGTTGTTTTTTACATGATTTTGTTTCAAAATAGAATGCGAATGTGATTGCCATATAGCTGCAAAATGGAAGAAGGAGAAAATGTTGAAGAATAAACTACGGCAACTAGTGGAAAATTAAATGAGTTATTACAAATGGGTATTTTTATTTTACAATTTTATTTCACTAACAATGAATTCAAAGTAAAGTATACTATATTATTATATAGTTATGAGCTATTACCCACAGCTTCAGTTGTGTGGTGTATAATTACTGTTTTAACCACCTTTTTGTAAACTCAAATAAAACCCGATAAAAAAGAAAACAAGATACATCGTGACCCAATATGGCAACAGAGTTTCTGCTTTATTTAATAGGGGATTTTCCCTAAAAGATCGACTCTGGCATTATATATAACCATGTGGACAAACAAACAAGATATAAAAGCATGGTATGTACATAGCAATCTTCAAATACTTCTTTATAATTCTTATTAAAGAACATTCGGCTTTTCATTGGACATACCAAATTAAATAGGAGACTGTTAAGAAATAAAATGAGAATAAGAACGATAATTTTGAGCCCTCAGAAGTCAAGATAATAATAAAAAAAGAAAAAATTGTCTCAATTTCACAGTTCCTGAGCCTTTTCACTGGTTGATTGTTTGTTTGTTTACATAGCTGAATTCTTTTTCTGAAACCACGTATACTGTGATGCCAAAAGTAAAATTCTCCATAGTGTGTTTGATCAGCAGATATCACATCAAAATTGAAACAAGTGTCTGTGAACAGACAAAGAGGTTGTTAGAAAAAATGTATGAGACAAAAGTAATAAGACTTTTTTTTTTATGTAATAATATAGAATTTGATGCAATGTGAATTCAAAACAATACTGAAAATACCAAATTATTAAAATTTTTACCCAAAATAGGATTTGAGCAAGGGTCTTCTGAGTGACATTATTTGCCTCATAACAAGGAGCCATGGTGAAAACTTCAAAAATCTCTAGATAGAACATGACCAGATAACCTATAACACAAATAAAAATATACTCTCTGTTTGAAGGTGGTCCCTTTTTAAATAGAATAGAAAATAAACAAAAAAAAAATTGGTTCCAGATAATGACTTAATAATGAAAAATTTTATTTTCACCGATGATAAACAAAACATAGAATAGACTGAAGAAAAATAACAAACTTGACAGTTGTAATAAGGTTTTATCACACTTCATGTAAAAAGCGTAAAAATGAAACAGTGAGACAGAAAGAGCAATATCCACCTCAGTCAACCTCATCAACCAGTAGTGGGCAGACGATGAACAAATAAATGGGGAGAAAATTTTTTCAATTCTCTTTTCTACTCCTTATCATTGGGTTCAAGAAATATTTTGTTTGTTTCATGTTTTTACAAATGGTAAAAATTAGTAACTTGGCCCCCAGGAGGACTACGGACTTCCTTTCTGGCAATAAATCTTCATTAGAATAACACAATTTTATCTGGAAAATTTCATGCAAATCCATCCAGCGGTTCTGGAGTGATAAGAGTTTCTAGTAATTTTCAGCCTATTGTGTATTTTCAGCATTCAGTGCAATGGTGGCACTTAGAGACAGGACTTGAGAAAAAGCGCTGATCCTGAGTCGTAGATCACGAATATATAGGTCACTCAAATTCTTATGTACACAATATACGTATATCACTATATATAATATAATATTTCCACTTTTGGGTCATTTTGGAATATTTTGGGAGTCTGTTGAGCCTCCGCTGTTTGATCTATGGAAATGAAACTTGACGTAGTGTAATAGGCTTTTATGGGCTACATATTAGCGTTAAAATTTTTGTACTTCATTCAGTAGTTTCGAAGGGAGGTGTTCTCAAAATTTTGTAAACCTACCATGTTGTTTTCACGATAACTTCCATAAACTAAAAGATTTTGGTCTAAAATTTTTATGATAGATGGAAATTGTTAAGGATTGGTTCGGTACTGAATTTGAGCGAAATCGGTCAACTAGTTTTCGAATAGCAGTCATTATAAAATTTGACACTTTCGGAAAATGCATACGTGCCTAAATTAACGCGCAGAAGAAATATTTTATATTATAAAGTTGGAGATATTATTCACAGTACGAGCAAATTAATTTGATACTACATGTCATGAGTTCTACGCAGTCGTTCAGCGCACGTCATCGAGTATATAAATAATGATAGGGTGGATGGATAAGAAGCTCGTTTATCAGTAAAAATACAGTACTCGATTTAGATAGACTTCACGTTTATGTACATGATTATTAACAGAAACAAAACATGATGTCAATTAACATTACGTAGGTAATAACAAAAATTAAGTTTCTTCAAATCAAGACTTTAAAACATAATTTTACAAAAAACATCATATACAGATTGAAATGGAAAATATTAAGTACGAGAGTAAAAAAAAAAGAGATGAATTGATATGCAGGAAACACAAGTTTGGAAATTTCCATATCCTAATGAAACTATTCATTGGTTAGAAAATGAGTAGGTAACATTTATGATGAAAAACAAGTCATTCACGACATTTGAATATGCAGACAGACTTTTCAGATGCGAAAAATTGACAAATAAATTATCAATTCTGAAGCCCTATCAAATCGCAGAAATCTAATATAGTAGGTAGTAGAGGAATATTTGAATTTTGCAAGGAAAAATTATTCTTGTTGATTTTCGTGAGTCAGAAAATGAAATAAGAAAAACTACTCGACTCAACACGACTCAAAAAAAAAACTATTGTTTTTCACATTAAAGAATTTAAGGGCAAAATTAAGACTTTCCTCAAAAAACTATTTTCAATTTTTTTCCCCAAAAACGAACACTGCCAATTGAAAGAACCGGATTATTCTACACGATGAACCAAAAGCAAATTGACAGTCAAAAAATAACTGATGAAAATTAACGTGAATAGAAATATGAATATTTCAAAAGAAAATTTTCTTTTGACCTTACACTTACAAACTATACATTCGGAAAAATTATTTCATGGTTTGAAGATTTTATTTCAAAAATTAGTTCAATGACAACTGTTTTACAAATCAATAAAACAATTCCCGTCATACTGAGTTACACAGCCATTTTATACACTTATTTTAAACAACAAATATGAACTGAAGCTAAACGCCAATAGATACAAAATATCTTTTGAGGGATGATTTTTCACGAAGTACCGAAAAAGCCTAATGCAAGTTTTTCATTTTATGTCATTCAATGTTTTCGTCTGTCAAAACGTTAGTGACTATAAAATGCAATATAAAATGATTAATTTATGAAAAAAGAATTTATGATTAGTTTACGAATAATAAATTAATGATTAATAAGTAATGAAGGAAAAACCCTGTTGCGACATCGTCTTAAAGGATGTAGCTAGTTTAGAATTAACCTTATTCAATTTAATTGTGCATCAAAAGATACATACGATCAATTTTATACCGTGCGGACGCATTTATAATAATTTGAAAAATTATTGCATTGGTGTGATGTTACAGAGTCATATGTTCCCCCTCCCTTTCACTTGATATTGTTCGTTTTTGGAGAAAAAAATTAATAAAAAAAGTTATTTAAGGAAAACCTCAATTCGATACCTAATTTGTGAAGAAAAAAGATGGCGAAAGTTCGAGTTAAGAAATAACCACGATTTGTTTCTGGCCAATTATTGCTCCACTATAATGGACATCCTTCAACTGCTTTATAGTAATATTCAATGGTAAACTGGAGTTATCAACAATGGTTGCGAAGCCGAAGCAATTTGAACCTTCTCAAAAAAAAGGAATTGAGAGGTCTACAAGCTAGTAAGTTACAGTCCAATTCTGTATGAATATTTTTAGGTTAAAATAAAATGTAACAGTTGACTGGGTGATGGAAAGGGGAAACAGAAAGAAGATATACAGTATTTGGACGATTATTAAAATGTCATTCATGTTAAAGTAAAAAGCGAATTTCATTTCATATTTATGAAGACATTTACGAAAAACTTTCGATTGCATCAGCTTATGAAGAATTCAAATAAACGACAGGAATCAAAAACAAATTATGAAAGTTGTAGATCTTGAATAGAAGCTATTATGATGTTCACAACATGAAATGGTGTAGGTGTAGATGGCTAACAGATATGTCAGACTGAGATTGTAGGATGAGAAGTCGTGTTGGTAGATGATGATCGATGTTGAAGTGGTACTCTTTGCTCGTGTTTTATTTTTCAGGTATGGTTCTCAGCAACGAATTTTCAAATTTTTTGAATACAATTCTCTTTCTGATATTCTATTGTGGGTTTTTCTTGAAAAGATTCTGTACTGGATGCTGCTGGCTGAGTCTGATGTGATAACGTTAGAATGTGCTCTCTCATTTCAGTTTGGTACGCTTTCCAAAATTTTGCTATAATTTTTCGAATTTTTGGTGACTGCCTTTTTTCTTTTAGGCATGACACTACGGCCGATATTCCACTGCAGTTTTTTAGATTCGTATGGGATACTGGGCAGTGCATGTTGATAGCCAAGGTTCATATTATGGTACTGCTTGCACACGTTCCTTCATTTGAGAACAGCTCTCCATCTCATACTCTGCAGTAGTATTTTGTTTCTTTTGAGAAGATCTGGAAAAGGATGCTGCTGGCTAAGGCTTATGTGATGACGCTAGAATGAGCTACGTTATGTAAACAAGATACTTTCGATGAATCTCTGATTTTGTTTTTAAATTTTTCAGATGGTACACTCGTTGATATTCAGCAGCTGTTTTTTCTTTTCTTAACACAACTCAGCCAGTGGATGTTAAAGGTTGAAGTTCATGCGCTGATGCTCTGCACATGTTCCTTCTTTCGTACATGACTTTCCTCCAAACACTTTCCTAAAGTTTTTTGAGTTTTTTGAGTTTCTTGAGATTATCACTGGATACTAATGGCTGGGACTGTTTTGATGCTACTCGCATAGGCTCCTTTAACCGGGCATGATACTCTTTCTGCTAGTCTGTCGAAGCTTTTTGGGTGCATATTGAAAGGGGGCAAAATGGATTTTAAAGGTAGAGATTCATGTAATGCTGCTTACACAGGTTCCTTCTTTCCTGCATAACTTTCTCCATAACTCTCTCAATAGTTTTTTGAATTTCTTGAAATGTATCATCGGATGCTGATGGCTGATGGCTGAGACTGTTTTGATGCTACTTCAATATGCTCCTTCAACTAGGGACAATACTCTCACTGGTATTCTGCGTCAGTTTTTCGGAATTTTATGGAAAATTTGGCAGTATAAAAGGACAACTGAGACTAATGTAGCAACAGATTTTCTGACTCTTGTAAATCCTCATTGACCTCCTCTGTTTTTCGTATTTTTCTTGAGGTGGTACGGCTGTGATTCCTTGCACTGCTGTAATATAAAACTTTATGAAATAATTTTATGAAAATTGGGTTTCTTTTCGACATATTCTATTTTATATCTTCACATCGTTAGGTGCAGTTAAATATTTGAGTACCTATTTGTTCATTACTTTATATTGAGCATCGAAGTATAGGGATAATGGAACAAGCACTAAGTCACAACAGTTAAAGGAACATGTTAGAATGACAGAGAGAGTTAAATCGAGGTAAACTGTTTTTCACTTATTACTAATTTATCAGAATCAGATTAAATTCAGCAAAAAAAAATAATTCAAGTGGTTTTTAAAACTTCCATTTATATGATTTTAATAAGTCTGACAAACATAATTATGAACTGTGGGAACAACCATACCCTGTCTAATATAAAATACATTCGCCAGTTATAGTCGGTGGTGAAATGGCCGTGCGGTTAAGTTCACCGCTTTTAGCTGGCAAATATGTAGGTCCCAGGTTCGATTCCTCGAGCCGACAAAACCTACATCTGGTGACCCTTGACGTGTGCTGGGCATGCACGCACCCTAGTGGTACATGGTGGAACTCACAACTCTCCTTCGTAACTTGAGTCGCCGATAGATGGCGCCCTATATAGTGGAAATAGAACCCGTATAGGTAGTATAAGCCTGTGTGTATAGGTATAAGAGGCATTTCTGATTCCACCCAACCTCCCACAACATCTAATGTTGTTCAACTCATGTTGAGTCTCTGTAGGGGGGAGTGTGTGGGAACAACCATACCCTGTCTAATATAAAATACATTCGCCAGTTATAGTCGGTGGTGAAATGGCCGTGCGGTTAAGTTCACCGCTTTTAGCTGGCGAATATGTAGGTCCCAGGTTCGATTCCCCGAGCCGACAAAACCTACATGAACCAATCACGAATAATCTGTAAAATTATAAAAATTACTGGGTAATAAATCACTATGTTTACATCTGATTACATTTGCCGCAATGAGTGGAAGAGAGACAGCACTACCTTCTTAATAGTTCTTTATCTTTTTAACAGGTACCTGCCACTTTGCATTTGGCTTTAGGGTAGTGTTACTCCGCATTATTCCCATTCTTTGATGATATTGAGCGGCTAATAAAACACAAGATGTACCACAAGTTGATTGGTTTATGCAATATTGAATGTCTAATATGGTGATTTTGCAAGGTAGAAATCCTTTTACTTCATAATGAATTTTTGTAACCGATTTCAACAGTACTTCGTGAAATTCTTACGTTATTTTTTCTTACTCTTCAAATTCCTCATCAACATGCAACAGTAATCAATGAAACCATTACACGAATTCAACAATTTTTTTTTCAAGATACTTCACAATTTAACCACTGGGCCCAAATTTCAATTTATAATGCAAATAACGAACAACATAAAATAACACTGGTAAATGATTACCATTCAATAGAAGATCAACACATGCTGAAAATAAGCAATTGGGTGAGCAAGCTTCAACATCAAGGGTAGAAGATAGATAGATAGATAAAGAAAGATTTTCAAATAATGAACCTAAAACATGCACAAGTTAAAAACTACAAGGGAAGAGGAAGAAAGGCTGAAAGAAAAGAAAAACCCATAGAATGTTTAATGCTAATTAATGATAACGCACCATATCTGACAGACTGACACTACCAGTACTCTGGTATTCTACAATCAACACAAAAAATGATTTTCTTGAAAAATCATCCAATTCTTGAAGAATCACCAAAAAACCTTAGTTCAATTAATATATTATGTATTTAACGAAAGCGAAAGTTACTGTCTACTTTTTGCAAAATCACATTTCATAAATTTGGTAAAAGAGACAAACGGTGATAAACATTTCACGACTAAGATTTTGGAGAAAATCTAAGCCTGGAGAGTAAGAAATTACATATAATTACGAGGGGCGACCATTTTTACCATCACTTTTTACAAACACATTCACATAAATGAATTTTCACGAATATCAGTGAAAGACTGAAAAGTCAACGAAGTTCTGGAAAAAAAGGACTCGATTTTAACCTGTTTATCTTTTGCCATCCCTTCATGCACTTACTCAGAATTTTGATTTAAAATTTCGTAAGTTAGACAGATTTGTGAAATCAAAAAATCAATTAGCGACTCGAAACAGACGCAAGAGTGAAAAAAAATCATATTCTAATAAAATTAGACACGAAGTTCCGAGGGAGTTTTCTGCAGATTTAAATGGTCCTCATTTGGGTATTGTCGCTATAAAGCTGCACGGGTAATTAAATCACATTCAATTCACAGAATTTATTTTAATTTTTAGTATTTAGCACTTGTCTATATAAGTTGTCCAACACCAGTTTCAAAAACAGGACCGATTACGTCTAACAATTCTTCATTACTGTCTATCTAACGAAGAATGAGCAACATTTCTTCATTTTCTCATTCACCATCTCGTCCATTTTCAACACTGTTATTTCAACGAGTCTCAATTGTTTCTTCAGTTTTTTTATTATTAAAAAAAAAATTGAGTGTTTCATCATAAAATTGTGACTGTGCTCATCTCCACCAAGTATAATAACACTTTCAACATTATTTGGGCGACAGAATATTAATATATGTTCATACAGTTGAAGGCCAACTTGAAATATATGGTAAATTTTTGGAATATCTGTATTTGCTAATGGTCTCATATGGGATTCAAAATTTTGGGCAGTTTCAAACTGATTTTCTCGTCAATGTGATTCGTACTAAATACATATGAAATGGTATTTTTCAATTAAACACGCCGATCTCCGAAATTGGTTTAAGGTTGAAGAACTAAGCTTAACTCTATAACTTCTTGTCATAAGTAATTCTTACAATCGATAAGAAGTGATTCTCATATTATTCTCAAATCACAGGGTCGGATAGGAGAATGATAATTGATAAATTTTTACATGTAGGAATATATTTAAGAACTTCTTAACCTTTTCATCACTTTTCATACTGAACGTGTGGAACTACTTGATACTCATACAAAACCAATTTAAAAATAGAAAATTCTCTAAAAAGCAAATAGGAAATTTAACTAAGCTGTAATTCTCAATTTTTTAAATATTTTCAAATTTTTACATTTTCCTATTAGACCAGTTCACTCATAAATCTCTTACAATTTATCTGGACAATACACAGGGAAACCTGCTAAAATTTTCTACCTCAGAATTATTTGAACACAAAAATTATTGTTATAAAAAAGAGGAAATAGTTTTTTTTCAAACAGTGGATACTTTGATGATGTATTCATGATATAAAATTGAAAACATTCAGAGATGAAAAAATTATTTATGAAAAAAATGTAATAGGGCATTGAGACCTTACCAAATTTTGAAAAATCCTAATAGGAATTGATTTGAGTAGAAACATAAGAATTTAGTCAAATATTTTGGATCCCTCATTTGCTTTATGTTCACAAATTTTACTGCTTACACTCGAGAATAATTTTTTTTTTACTTAAATATTCTGAATCAAGATATCAAAATGTAGATGAAATTAAAATAGTGGATTTTGTGGGAAGAGTTTTCATTTAATACTATTTTCCGCATAATTTCTTTTCTCCTAATTATCTGTAGCTGGGCTTGATGTGTTGTGTATAGTATGAATAAATAACTTGATAAAAATTAATTTTTAAAAATATGATTTTAAAAGTGTAAAATGTGTGAAGTGAAACCAAGTGAACTTTATAGCACTCACACAAAAACACGTACCCAAAGAGGCAATTGTGATTCGTTTGCTTTAGTAATGCTCTAACATGCTCTAGCGACAAGCTCGGTAACTATTCACAAGTCTATCCATATAAGAACTAAAAACAAAGTCTAAATTCTGTTCCTATACAAAGTTAAATAAAAGCATATAAAAAAAGTTCTGATAGTATTAGGATTTTAGACTAACGTTTAGAAGGTGATTGCAGTGTGCTTTTAAAAACTGAGAATTTCTATTCCCAGTAAATTTTGTTAGGGAATGGGAAAAAACCTCTGTTCCTGGGAAAAACACATCATTGATTCTGAGTTAGAAATATTTTTGGGACTAATTCTGGCCATTATCTGTAAAAACTTGATAAACTGCTGTGTACTGGTACTAGGATTTCAATTGAAATGGGAGAGAACTATTCGCAATCAATATTTTTGGGATCTAGAAACTTTTATACAAAAATTAACATATTTCTCGCGAATTCTGTAGTAAAATTCTTCTTGAAAGCCAATTCAGTGGTATGGAGTGAGATTTCTCTCATTCAGAGAATAGATAACTGGAAACCAGCGAATACTGGAATCTTCTACACATTTCATACTTTCAAATTACGCTCCTCATCCTAGTGAACAATTCAGTTTTTTTTTCAGCTGGTAATGGGAATTTTTATATTATTATACATACTTAGACACCCTAAAGCAAAAGTCGTATTAAAATTTCCATCAACATTATCACAATTTTTGTTATATTCTTCAATTTTCACTTGCTTCAAAGGTCTATCAATCATATCATTTCAGAATTTCTGAAATTACTCTGTGTCCAGTAACATATAATTAGGGTTTCACATCCAATAAATAACTATCAAAATTTTTCAAAATTTGATGAAGTCGCAATGTTCTATTACAGTTTTTTTCATATATTATTTTTTTATCTCAGAGTATTTTCAATTTTATATCATGAAAAAATTCATCAGGATATCCACAGTTCTGATTCTGAAAACAGGAAAAAAACGATTTTCCTTACTTTCCTCTTTCAAGTAACTATAAATTTCTATGTGTAAGTAGTTCTGGGGTAGAAAATTCCAGCAATTTTCCATGAATATTGCCCCGATAAATTTCAAGAGATTTCTGAACAGCTCTGACAGGAAAATGTAAAAATCTTAAAATATTTAAAAATTTTTAATTTACAGCTTCGTATAACTTTCAATTTGGTTTTTACAGAATTTTTCTATTTTAAGGTTCTTTTTAGTACGAGTAGCAAGTAGTACTACATTCTCACTTAAGAAGTTTTAGGACTTTTACTATGGAAGTATGAAAAGTGATAAAAGGTTTAACGTAAGTAAAAATATATTACTTCATGCAGGTATGCCAAGATAATACCTTCGTGAGAAATACTTGTAATAGTACTGATAAGAAGTTCATCTTAGATACGAATTCGTCTGACCAGTACTCAAGTATCTACGACATTTTTGCGTAAGTACCGATCTCACAAACCCAAATTTCGGAGTGAGAAATTCTCAAGAAGCCTATCACTTAAGTTACAATTCGGGTATCATTTTACATTCAGCGCTCAGGTTTCACTTCAGTCATCACGAACGATCCTAATATAAACTTGCGACTACTCGTATACCTACTACAGTATTGACAAATTGTCGACAGACAATTACCATTATTGAACAGTGGCGAGTCAAGGTCGAATTGATAAAGCTCGATCTCAAAGTTGGAACGGTATATTATACTCCAAACACTTTCTCACAAACGCAAACTGTACCGTCAACTGGCAAAGGCCAAAGAATAAAATACGAGTTTACGACACTTCGCAGGTTCGTACTTACATTCCGCTCTTGTTAACATCGTTCAATATTATTTATTCGATTTGTCTGAAGCAATTCAAGCAGCGCAGGTTGAAGAAGATGGACGAGAGCGATGCTGCGAAGGAAGTGAATATGTAATAAAAGCTTTATCCCAAACGCAACGAAACCATCGGATGAGGAACGAGTGACTAATCGTGATAAACGTTTTGTTTTAGAGGTAATTGTTCTTCTTGTTCTTGTTTTTCTTCCACTTTCCTTATCACTCGAAAATCTCGAAATCTCTTCGTCGCAGACTCGAAACAGCTTAAACTGGGCAAGTGTATAACCGATTCGATGAAAATCTGCGTAATAAACAACAGCTAAGGTAGTGATAGGCCACCGCACGCGGAAATGTTTGCAAAAATTAGCGTCGAAACACAATCCCAAAAGTCATCGCACAACACGTAGTTTTTAATTTACGCGCGCACACAGGAGATTAACGAACGCAACGACGACGACGACGACACAGACTTGAGCGATCGCTTAGCAGAAAAATACGTAGGCCAAAAGGGAAGAAAGAGAAGAAAAAAAAGAGGAGAAAATTCGCGATGCCTGTAGAATCTTAAAATAATTTTCTTGCCATAAATTCGTACGCCAGCAAACGACCTCACCAAAAATTCGGCGTTTCGTTAGTGATCACTCCGCGCCTCCACCGCCAAAAATACGCAGTTTTCAGAAAGAAGAATGACGAAAAAAACGAGCAAAAACCACGAACGACGTAACGTAGGCCTACACGCGGAACACCCAACAAAAACAGAAAAACTTGGATACCAGCGGTGGAAGAGAAGCGCAGGACAATACAAAAGAAAAATAACAAAAATGACTACAACAACAACAACAACAACGACGACGTTGACGACGCAACGGCTACGACGACGACGACGTGAGGCGGCGAACTCGTAAAGCTCGGATCGATAGCGGCGATTCTTCGCAGAAGGCTACGCAACGCTACCCACGGCGACGGGAGGATGCGTCGTTCTACACGGTGCCACTTCGCATTCGCCACCACCACCGCCATCCTTTGCTCTCCTTTAGTGCGCATGTGTGTGCTAAAGTGTCTCCGAAAAGAACGTCTTCCTGTCCTCCGCACCCGCAGCATACGTTCGAGATGCTCAGAGTGGCGCGTATTTCCGGTCACTTTCGGTTAACTTCGGGCTCCATAAGGATGGGACGTACCCCGCCCTCAACTACAGCTTTAGGGCGCAGTATGATGCCGCGGTATCAGCTTCTTCCATTCTTTTCTATTTCAACACAATCTCGGGGAAGAATTCTACAAAATGACTTGCGTGATTACCTACGGAGTTTAAGCTAACCTAAACTCGGGCCTTGGCGGATGCTTCAGTGAAATTCTTACGCAACTTTACGCCAAACAAACGGTGACATAAAAGGCGGGAGCGACTTACACGGCGTAATATTTTTGGTCGAATCCCTCCTCTGCCCAATGCCTTCGGCGTCGCTCCTTGTTGCCGCGACACAAAAAACAGAGAGCAGCACTTTGTTTTTACTTCACGCAGTTAACAAAATCGTAGCGTGCATAGGCGATACGAGCCAGTAAACAGGCCTATAGCCCTGCAGATACAACGGGGGGGTCATTGGGTGACGAATAGCATCAACAACACGCCCAAAAAAATGAAAAGCTCTCGTTCGTTTCTTCACGCAGAAGAGAATGCGCCACCAGATAGATATCCTAGCGGAGGAAAGAAGCACGCTAAGCAAATGCGCGGCTTTCCAAGTAACACTACCAACTCGATGACTCATGCAGTTGATAGATGCCCATACGTAAGACAGCAGCAATGATTCAGAGGGTAGTAACGCGTCCACGATCAGGATTCTGACACGAAAGCATGAGGAGGAGAGGGCAGGGTATCGAAGCCCTTCGTCGATAATGCCAAGCTTTCGGGATGGGCAAAATTCGTAAAGAAAATAAATAAATAGGCCTGATTCGTAGGCGAAAAAATCGTTAGAAATTTTATTGAAATTTGAGTAACATTTCCGGTAAGTGTAAAATGATATTGGTAATGTAAGAATACGAGCGCAGCGAAATACTTTTTTTTGGAGAGCGGTGGGAAGAAAATTGAGAATTACCAACTGAAAACTTCTAAAATGGCGAGTTACACTCGATCAACTAGAGTATGAGCTTGCAAAAGTCCTCACTCTTCACAGACCAATTTATTCCGTATAGGTACTCGCTTGTATTACTTTAACTCCTATTAACCTGGCAGCACATAAGCACACAGGGATACCGGTACGATTAGGGGATTAAAGTTAACTCACAATCGTACAACCAGCCGATAGTGTACTATGAACTGGTATTATATCAAGGGCATAGCCAGGATTTCTTCAAGCGGTGGTAAAACAAAACTGATTTTTTTGGCTCATTACTTTCGAAAATTTGAGAAGTTTAGCATCTATGGAACCAGTTTTCGCATATTTATCACCAAAATTATTCTCAAATTTTAAAAGTGACAAGCAAAACGGGTAATCGCCCATTTTTCCTCCTTGGTTACACCTTTGTATATCATTACGTAATATGTATGACATGCAATAATTTCGAGACAACGTCAAATCTGACATGAAAATGGCGGGCCAGCGAAACTATATTCTTAGAATGAATTTGAGGCAGGGACTAGAGACCAAAGATCTGTCAGTCAACAAGTGATAGTCCAGGGAGAGTACAAGAAACTCCATCAACAGGTGGTCCACTCTTAAAATTCGCAATTCAAGAAAGAAATCAAAACCTAATGAAGAAGCGAATTGGGAAGAATACCCCAATCGATAGCTGAGAAAATATCGAAAAAAAAAACTGGAGCAAATGTAAACTCAATTTCTGATCGAGTTCAACGAAACGTTTAGTAAAAATAAAACGTTTACAAATTTAAAAAAAAGAGTAAGTAAATAAGTTTTTTTTTTATCTCACTGATACTACTCTTCTTAAAGGCCAATTTTTAACGAGCTGATCACCTAAATTCGCTGCTGAACTGTGGCAACTGTGGCTTCTGAGTTTCAAAGCAATAGATTCGACCTCCAATAGCCTTTTGAATTTCATCAAATGGATACGCACCTCGCACTTTAACTAGAACAATACCAGCTTCAGCGAAGAAAAATGAATTGTTCAACTAGCTACGAAACGAACTATCAAATAGCAACATTAACTAAGGTTAGTAACCCATTTTGTATTTTCTCTTCATATAGTTCACAAAATAACTACAGAACTACACTTGAAAACAATTCTGTTGGAGGGGTAAAAAAAGGTTTCTGTTAAAATACGCCAATGAAAATTTTTCATTCTTCAAGCTTAAACGGAATGTATTTAACAATAACAAACGAATAGAACATTATGGCAACAGCTATCGAAGTTGAACGCCACCACACCAACGACACGACAAAAAGGGGAAAAACAATTAATAAAATTTTCTTTACTAAAAATGAGCATAATTATGTGGGAAAAAAAAAGGCTCATTGTGATGGTGTATTTAAAAAACAGAAATTAGGTTCAGAACACTACAAGAAAAAGAAACAAAAAGAGTATGTGCACTGAGACACAAGGTAAAAGTGAAATTTGTTATGCTGAAATTTGTATTTTGAAGAATGAATGTTTCGTTGGCAGCCTGATTTTTCATTTTTTGTTTTGCATAAACATAAAACTGGTATTCGTAGATGATACTTAGGATTCACTTACCTAAGGGTCTATTTTTAAACTAATGTAAAGCTGTAAAAAAAATTGTTTAGCTGAGAATGGTGAGAAACATTGCTTCCTTGAGATAAACTATAGCAAAGCTATGAATAAAAATTAGATTTTTTGAGAAATATTGCTCAGAAATGCAAGTTTTAAATGGACCCTTAGGTGAATTATGCCTAAAGCCCATCACACATGTCAGTTAAGCTACGTTTGAAATGTTACACAGCGACTGTGATTCACACACTGCAACAATTTGATGCACTATATTTTTCATGTCCAGCGAGGTTGCTGAACTTGATCTTTGTTTACTTATTTACATAGGAAAATGAGGCATTTGCTTAGCTGTAGTGGGTAATAGGCCTAAGTGTTATCTATGAATACCAGCCTAAAATACAAAAAAAAGTCATATAAATTTAAATAAAAAATTGTTTTCACCAATTAGTAAACACTTCAATGTCAAAATTAAATCATGCAACCTTCATTCCACTGATAAGAAAGCAATGAATGATTATTAGGAATAATCGATTTAATCAAGTATAATTAATATATTTAAAAAAAAAAATTATTTTTTCAATTTTAATTAAATTCTCTTTTCCTTATTGTATCCTTTATTTGTAATTTGTATTCCCATATTGCTCTTTATTCAGTTATTTGTTTTTTTGAGTTAATAATCTGAACTCTGATTCTTTATTTTTTTATTCCTTTGGATGAAAATACAAGATGGGAAATAATAAAAATTGAACTGATAATTTGATAAAACAATGCATAATTAAATGATAATTGATAATTGATTTTGATTTTGGTCTTTAATTCTGTTTTCTAATTTCTCTGTTTATCATCAATGTATTTTTCTTAGTTCTTGACTTTTATGAAATAGAACTGCAAATGGAACAAATAGTGTTTTAATTTCAAGTTTAAATACTAAATAATTTATAATTCAAATACCTAATTGGAATTCAGTTTACAGTTGATCTATTTCTCAATTTTCATTTCTGATTTCTATTTTGTTGTTAACTGTCTTGGTGACTTGTCTCTTGGACATTCATGACAAATGACAATGACATGACTGACTACTGAGTATTGACTCCCTGTTCATGTTAATGAATTGATTAGAGATTAGGTACTTGTATTAGTAATTAAATTTGTATTTTCAAGGGCAGAACTGCAGAATGACCTTTCAACATGAAGAGGATTCGTTAGAATTGTGAAAAAATTAGAGAGAATTCAAAATTATTGAGGAAAAATCACAAGAGAAAAGTTATTTGTAGAAAACTTTAATTTTGCAGACATCAACGTGTGTTAGTTGCAGATTCTGTGAAAATTTTGCTGAAATCATACATTTGGTTTTTGGAATATTACTGAAATTCTGTTCAGATTGAGTGATTCAAATAATATATAAGAATTCAATTTAGTTGTAGAATTTCAGCAATATTTTGAAAACCAAACATACAGTTTTACCCAAGTTTTCACAGAATCTTCAACTAACATACCTCAATGTCTCTGCAAAATTTCAGCTTTCCACAATGAATGGTTCTCTTAAAATTACTCTTGAAAATTTTTTCACATTTTCAAAGATAATCATCAGGAACACTAATCAAGTTCACATTTTGTAACAGCTGATAATATAAATTTAATTTTTAGAGAAGAAATAATCTAATCAAGAAACTAAAATATGAAATTTAATGAATTAATTAATTAAAGAAACTGATTGTGGGGACCATGTCCTCCCTTCTTTCAGGGCTCGGCCCCAGTTGACAGACCGCGGACTTGGTCCATCACCAAGTCCGCATAATAAAGTCTACGGACGTAAAACAAATTAGGCGCTCGTAGCACTTAGGCTAAACAGACAAAATTCGTTCTCTGTTTAGCCAACGTGTTACAAACGTAGCCTAGCGCAAACGTGCATACGAATATGCATGTGCCGCGGTCTAGGCTAAACACAAAACGCGCGCCTATCTCCCGATACTCGCGGATGATGTGCGTGTTTAGCCTAGCTTATACACCGGCGATGTCTTTCGTTAGTCGCCGGTTCAGGAAAGTATAAAAGGTTGGCTGCCTTACCAAATTGGTAACATCCGAACACGCAAGTCCGAATCCATTTGCCTGTGGGTTTTAGAGGTGAACCCACAGCCTGGTGACCCCGACGTGATCTCTTACGTTGGGAATTTTTTTAGGAAGCAGGCGTGAAAACGCTAGCTGGCGGAATACCGCTGGCCTGCTAGTGCGAGCAATCGCGCTTGTCTAGCGGAAATCTTCGCTGGACTCTTCACCTGGAGACTGACTGTGGGAAATCAACCCCCCTTTCCAAAATAAACGTTGTCCACTTGGAAGGGTAACGGAACACTCCTAAAAATAAGGAAACGTCTCACCAATCGTGGTAACCCACGATTCGTACATCTAGGATCCTCTAACGAGTTGAATCTATTCACAATGGTAGATGAAAATGTTGTTGAAACTGCTGATCAGCCAGCTCAAAATATAGCTAGGCAAGCAGCTGTTCGAACCATCGCTTCCAAAGAAGCTGAAAATCAAGAAAAACTCATTCAAGACTTAATTAAAGCTAGTGTAGAAGAAGCCTTGGACAAACAACAGAAATTGTTTGGCAACCTCCAAAATAAGAAAAGGAGAGTTGAACTTCCTACGTTCTTACCCAAAGACGTAGAAACATGGCTCATGCAACTGACAGGCTGCTTCAGGGTTGAGCAAATTCCCCGTGAAGAACGCTACCAGCAACTTTGCGGTAGTATGCCAGCCGAAATAATTCGGGCCTGCCCAGACATAATGGACTGTCTGGAAGATGAGGAAGACCCATACGAATGGTTCATTCAGAAAATAAGAAGAACCTTTGGTACCACTCAACGCCAGGAAATAAGGCAGTTATTGAGTGGGATGTCAATTGGAGACAAACTAACCGTTTTTATGACGAAACTGGTTAAAAAAGGTGATAACCATGTCTCTCCAATGGTAATTGCAGATAGATTCTGTGAGCAGCTACCAGCTTCGGTGGTACAATCGCTGGGTGCTCTAAATCTGACCAATGCAAGGACTGATGACAACCTTCTAGCACTAGCCAAAGCTGCAGAAACTGCAATGGAGTACACAGGGAAACCTGCCATCCAAGCAACAGCAGCTCCAGCAGACGAACTGAGTAAGCTCCGAGCCGAAATAGCTGAGTTAAAAATGGAAACTCGCAAGGCTAGAGACTATACATCCGCTAGGAGTAACTTCAACAACAGATCCAAGAGCAGGGGACGTAACCCCAATAGAAATAAAAGCTATAACAACAGGCAGTCACGCTCTCGAGGACGGAGAGATGATAAAAATAGGAGTCCAACACCTCCGAGGAGATCTAAATCTCCCAAGAAACTAGATCCGAACTGGTCAGCAGCTCTTTGCTTCTACCACAATCGATATGGAGAAAAAGCAAAGGCTTGCAACACCCTCTGTAAACGATGGGCGGAGAGAATGGTCCAAGACGCGCAGGAGAAGAAAACTCTCCTCGCAGAGATCGAAAAGAGAGAACAGACTAGTAAGTCAAACTAGACCGAGGGGTCATATCGGTGGCTACCGATCCCTCGCCCAAATTCTCTCGCCTCTTGTTCATCACGGACAGGACAAAAAGGAGAAAATTCCTCATAGATTCTGGTGCTGATCTCAGCATTTTACCAGCTAAAAATAAACATAAGAAATTTTCTCCGAAATCCAAACTGAATGCAGTCGACGAACATACATTCGCTGCATATGGCAAAAAACATTGCAAAATAGACATTGGTCTCCATAGGGACATGTCATGGGATTTCACAATAGCTGATATATCACAACCAATACTTGGAGCAGATTTTCTTGCTCACTATGAGTTGGTAGTCGATTTAAAAAATAAACGTTTAATCGACTTAACCACTGGCAAATATGTGGAAGGTATAACAAAAAATTACAAATTACTAAATACTTCCATTGGAAGTTGTGCAACTGTAGATAAAAATTTCCTAAAAATACTGAATGAATATCCAGGTATTTTATTACCATCAATAAGGAAACATCCGACGTACAAACATGATACAGTGCACGTAATAGAAACAAGGGGTCAGCCTTGCTCAGCAAGGGCACGTAGATTGCCACCCGACAAACTTGCTGAAGCCAAAAAGCAATTTTCTAAAATGATAGAAGAAGGTATTTGTCGACCTTCTAACAGCTCATGGTCTACACCAATACATATGACCAAAAAGGCTAATGGAACTTGGAGAATCGTCGGGGACTATAGAGCCCTGAACGCTAAAACCATTCCAGACAAATACCCCGTACCCAATATAATGGATTTCAATAACAATATGAAAGGTAAAACAATGTTTACTAAAATAGACATTAATTGGGGCTTCCACCACATACCAATGGCCGAAAAAGATATCTGCAAGACAGCACTCATCACTCCATTTGGCTTATTCGAATACTTGCGAATGCCATTTGGACTCAGAAATGCTGCTCAAACTTTCCAACGTTTTATGAATCAGCTATTGAGGGACTTACCATTCGCATATGCTTATCTAGACGACATATGCATATGCTCAGAAGGTGGAATTGATGAACACGAGAAAAACGTAAGAGCCGTATTACAGCGTATACACACTGCCGGCCTTACGGTCAATTTACCTAAAAGCGAATTTGCTAAAAACAGTATTGACTTTCTCGGGTACCAAATAACACCCGAAGGTATAGCCCCCCTGAAAACAAAGGTAGAGCCTATATTGAAATTTCCTAAACCCAAAAACGTTGCAGAACTTCGAAGGTTCCTAGGAATGATCAATTTTTACAGACGTTGCATAAAAAACGCTGCTTCAGAACAAGGCAAACTGTTCTCCCTTATTAAAACCAATAAAAAGCGCGACAAAACGCCCATTGAATGGACTGAAGAGGCAGAACTAGCATTTGAAAATACAAAAAACATGCTAGCCAACGCAACGTTACTGGCTCACCCGGATGACAGTCTTCCACTCTGTATCTCAACAGACGCATCCGATTTTGCAATAGGTGCAACCTTATACCAAATAAAGGATAACACCAATCAACCACTTGCTTTTTTCTCGAGGAAACTTTCCAAAACTGAGAAAAATTATAGTACTTACGACCGGGAGTTATTGGCAATAAATATAGCAATAAGGCATTTTAGACACCATGTAGAGGGTAGATGTTTCGCCGTGTATACGGACCATAAACCCATAACACATGCCTTTGAACAAAGAAGTGAGCATGCCTCACCTTGCCAAATAAGACAGCTTGAATTCATCAGCCAATTCACGACTGACATAAGGTACATCAAAGGAGAGCTGAATGAACCAGCTGACGCCTTAAGTCGAATTGAAGCTATCACAACTCCATCTCAGTTACCATATGCCGAAATAGCAAAAGATCAACTGGAAGACGAAGAATTGCAAAAATTGCTATCTTCCAACACCACTGGTCTTAAACTAAAACTGAGAAAACTCCCTGACACAAAATTACTACTAATATGTGATGTGTCAACTGGTAAAGAACGTCCATTTATTCCATTAAAATACAGAAAAATGGCCTTTGACAGTGTGCATAACCTATCACACACTGGACCTCGTAGTACTACAAAACTCATGACCTCGAGATTCGTATGGCCCAAAATAAATTCAGATTGTAACAACTGGGCCCGTGCCTGTCTGAATTGTCAGACAGCCAAAATTGGCAGACATACGAAATCTGCATTCAAAAGGTTTAGACCAACCGATCGGTTTTAAACACCTTCACATAGATTTAGTGGGTCCATTACCCCCATCACAAGGACATAAATACCTCCTTACGATGATTGACCGTGCAACTAGATGGCCAGAAGCAATTCCATTAATTGAGATGTCAGCACAAACAGTAGCTACTCAATTATATACAACCTGGATTGCTAGATTTGGAGTACCCCAAAGCATTACAACCGACCAAGGTAGGCAATTTGAAAGCCAATTATTTAGTGAACTAACAAAAACCTTGGGTGCTAAACATTGGGCTACTACAACCTACCACCCCCAATCAAACGGGAAGGTAGAAAGGTGGCATAGAGCTCTTAAAGCTTCTATAATGGCTGCCGACACTAAAAGATGGGTAGAGATCTTACCTACCATCTTGTTAGGCCTAAGATCAGCCTTACAAACCGACACTGGCCACTCCGCCGCTCAACTAGCATTAGGCGAAGAACTACGCTTGCCAGGGGATTGCTTTATCGAATCAAAAGAAATAAACCCCGAAACCTTAGTGCAAAACATAAAAGATGATGCAAATCAATTCCTTAAGCAAGCACCTACTCACGGTAAACAAAAACCTTATGTCTCAAGACACTTAGCTACAACATCGCATGTGTTCTTACGAGAGGAAGGAATGAAACGAGCTTTACAAAAACCCTATTCTGGACCATACAAAGTAATTGATCGAACAGAAAAAACGTTCACAATACTTGTATCAGGACAGGAAAAGAAGGTGTCGATAGATCGGGTCAAACCAGCATTCCTAATTAGTGAAAATGCAGAATTGGACAAAATGATAAATGAAAATAAAAATTCACAAAATTCAGACAATAAAGACGAAAAAACAAATATAAAATCTGACTCACAAACAAATAAAACACGAAAAACATATAGTGAAGTGGTAAAATCAAACACCAAAAATAAGAAAAAAGTCAGATTTAATGAGGAAATAATAACTCATACATATAATCCTAAAAGCCCAATCAAGCCTAAACAAAGAGGCAGGCCAAAAGGAACATACAAAAAATGCAATCAGAAACCAACAAGAACATCACCTCGATTTTGCAGAGAGTAAAAATATATAGATATAATAAAAATCCAATCATACTCTTATCGCACGTGCCTTTTCTAACACACTAGCACGTCGACCTCAAAATCAAAGGTTAGATAAAAACACATAAAACACACTATAGACTGATGTCACAAACAGCTGATTGCAAAAGGAAAATCAAACCAAATCGTCGCAACAACTGACAAACACATTTCACTCGCCTGTCGACTGTTGCTCAAAGCACCACTCTTTTAGTTCAATTAGAACTGTTCGCTTTGATTCCACTTTCGAATTTCCTTATATTTTTATCTTGTTTTTTCATAATGTCCTCAACTACCACCATGGAAGTTGAGCAACTTCTCGATTACGAGGAGGAAATGTTGCTTTCCGACGCAACTCAACCTCCTCCACCTGCCAAAAATTCTCAATCCTCAGAGAACGTTGCTAACATTGAGTCAATTCTCAATGAGATGATGCAACAAACCCCAAAAATTATTCCGTTCCCTGCGGACCAATCGGCGGCTTGTTCCTCTGTGGCTAACATCACAGAGCCACCTGACGCTAGGAAGGCGAGCATTTTCCTCACCTCCGAAAATCAGGCTCTTTCGATAATTCCGAAACCAGAGCCAAAATTTTCAAATTTCAAATTTTCTAACTCTGTCGTCCGTAACAACTTTCAGAACACTGGCATTTCCAAATCGCCACTTCTCCAAGGTTACACTCCTTTCCGTAAAAATACTCCGGCGGACGAACATGGACACCATCCTCGTAGAAATAGAAAACGTGGTATCCAATCCAGAGCTAACTATCAGCAACGCCGTAGACTATCCTACTACGACGGGACTATTGCGGGACATACCCTCAGCGTGACCCTCCGAGACTTAATCTTCGGAGGAAATGCCAACCCTCGCAACAATGCGAGGCCACCCACTGGACACAAATGAGTCGTCCACAGGTTCCCCCAGACTTCGGAACATAAGTCGTTCCACCAACAGTGAAACTGGGGGGGAGTAGCTGTGGGGACCATGTCCTCCCTTCTTTCGGGGCTCAGCCCCAGTCAACAGACCGCGGACTAGGTCCATCACCAAGTCCGCATAATAAAGTCTACGGACGTAAAACAAATTAGGCGCTCGTAGCACTTAGGCTAAACAGACAAAATTTGTTCTCTGTTTAGCCGACGTGTTACAAACGTAGCCTAGCGCGAACGTGCATACGAATATGCACGTGCCGCGGTCTAGGCTAAACACGAAAACGCGCGCCTATCTCCCGATACTCGCGGATGACGTGCGTGTTTAGCCTAGCTTATACACCGGCGATGTTTTTTGTTAGTCGCCGGTTCAGGAAAGTATAAAAGTTTGGCTGCCTTACCAAATTGGTAACATCCGAACACGCAAGTCCGAATCCATTCGCCTGTGGGTTTTAGAGGTGAACCCACACTGATACTTACTGATAAGGACTTCTAAAATTTAAAACTTTTAAAATTTTTTATGACTTTTGCCAAAGCCTGAATAATAAGATTAATCGATTAATTTAGCAAAAATAAATCAATCAGCAAAAAATCAATTAGTTGATTAATTAAAGTAATTGATTGGTTGAATTAATCTATTTATGTGCATCACCAGAAAATGTATAGTGAAGCAGAAGAGGGAAATGAATCAAATAGAGTTGACTAGGCCCAGCTTTTGTAAGAAAGGTCAGCTGTAACATTTTTTCATTTCAAATGGTTCTTTGCATGACTGTTTTGTTTATTTTGTTTTACGAGCTTTGTAGAATGACCATTTTTAGTTTACTACCTGGTGCAAAGAAGTTTCACTTCAAAAATGTTTTCAGAAAATTTTCAAATATATTTCATCCAATGACATTATCGAGAAAAAAAAGTTATAAAATTGGACGTTAATTCATTTTCCTTTTTAAAGTAGGTTTTTTATTGAAAATCTAGTTATTATTTTTGGTGTCATGGAACAATCTGTGGGTGGGGGTATTTACATTTTTTGTTTTCATAACTCAAGGAAAATTTTGGCATTAATAACTCAAATTCATATAATTATATTGTGACATCTGGGAACATCCATATCATAAGCGGGGCTAGATATACTAGGAACAAGAAAAATATAGGACAGTTGAAAAAAGGACAAAAATTGATAAAAAGTCTCGCTAATAGAAACAAAAAGCATCCCACATATAAGGAGGATAAATATGTACAGTCATGGTACAGCCCCACAAACTCCCTAATAAACAAAGTACATCATCTGCTGAAATATTCCATACAACAGGTTCATTATGAGGCACTGGACAAAATCCCTACTCCACATTACATAATACAATTGTAATATAATTACCCATAACCAATAGGAAAAAGAAAAGCTCAGGTGAATCGATAGCTCCGTGTATTACAAGTTGACTTCATATTTCACGACTCCAGGACAACAGCAACCTGATCCAAATTTGGTGAATTGATTATGAATGGAAGGAAACATCCATCAGTAGACATATTTTGTAATTACGAACAAACCAAAAAGGATTATACTCCCGCAAACTGATTCGTCTTTCAGAAATCAAAAAAAAAGACCAAATTGAGAATAAAAGGAACAAAATTTATAGGGAAAACCTTATCAGGATTTGGTTGCTGTCGTTTAGTTTAAACGTCATAAAAAAATATATTAACAAGGTGGAGTGAGGAACATACAAGGTACAAACGTAGGAAAAACGCCAAATTATCTATAGAATACAAGTCATGATAAAATGAATAGAGACAGCAAAATATAATAGGTATACCTGAGGAAAAAACGTAAGAAAAAGTATAATTCGAGTTGAAAAAGAAATATGACGATTTTTATTCTGTCTTTCTCGTCTTCGGATGCCTCAATATGTATAAGTAAATTTCTTGTTACCATTGTAAAGGTCGCAATTTTTAACCAATAGTCACAAAATTTGGAAAGAACATTAGTAATAAATCAAGGACCTGACCTACTGATTTTGTTATAGATCAGCCATATGGTATTTTCAGTATGGCTATTTTCGTTTTTGTTTTGGCTACAAAATTTTTAATTTTCAATAAATAGCTACAAAATTTGAAAAAAATATTCACTATGATATATTATATCTTACTATTAATTTTGGTATGGATTGGCAGTTTGATTCTTCCTACATAGCTACTTTTTAATTTTTAGCCAATAGCTACAAAATTTGAAACAAACATTCAGTATGACATTGTAACTTAAAATAAATTTTGATGCGGATCGGTCACTTCCTGTATGGCTATTTTTATTGTAGTTTTGGCTATAAACTTATCAATTTTTGATCAAAGCTACAAAATTCAAAAGAAAAATTTCACAACTTGTTACAGATTTCTGTGGCAATCAGCCGCATGGTACTTCTGGTAACAATATTTTTATTTTTATCTTACCTATAATATGTCTAATTTTGGACCAATAGGAAAGTAATTTGGAACAAATATTTATTACAGTGTATCAATAAGTTTTTAGTGATTACTTAATTTTGTAATTTTCTAAAACTTTATTTTTCTAACGGAGCAGCTGATGCGTTAGAGCTTTCATATTGAGGTAATGCTGCTAAATTTATTGAGTCTTAGGAAACAATGGATTCATTTTTGTGTTAGTGTGCATTTATTGAATCATGAATATAACCCAGTATACATATACTAACAAAACAATCATGGTTTTTTGGTTTTGTTTACATTTTTCACTTTTTGTTGCACATGACCTCATGTTTTTACTATGTGTATCAGGTTAAACATTTCCGATGTGAAAAATAAATAAAATTTTACTATTCTCATTTAAGTGCACGAATGAAACAAAATATTTTGATTTATTCAATTATTATAAAAAACATTAATGGATTTGAATAGTGCGCCTTTAATAATATGTAGATGCAACCAACACTACATGTACTAACATACTAAAAACATTGTCCACATGCATGTAGCATCAAAATTCTCTCCACAATGAAAGAAAATAAATTTGTGCCGGTGGGTGCGCATATAGATGTACACACAGCACTACACAAATACCAAAGAAGGCATATAAGTGTTCGTAGCCAATGTGTGTGTGGGCCTAGCCCAGTATCAAAGTTTAGCTATACAGACAAAATACATAGCCGTGAGCGCAAAAAGGTAGTTCGTGGATATAATCCACTGGCCCACTAGGTGGTTGAAGAGTGTGTAGTACACACTTGTTCGTCAACAACCACCTGTTACCACAATGCCAATTGCCACTAACCTCTTTATCACAATTCAATTAGGCTATCACCCTGGTGGCAAAAAATATGCTTCTTTTTTTAGAAAATGCATGTGCGTAGGTAATCTGTAAAATGAAACTACTTATGGCTGTCATACGCCTCTTATGAGTATATGTAACGCACAATTTTTATCACTAAGGTCGCAGATACAAATTGCAAATAAAAGTAGATGAATTCATTTCCCATAGCTAATAATGTTATAATAAGTAATAATATAACAACCAAATTCTCAGCCTTTAAAATCCAGTCTATACAATAAAACAGAGCTAGAAATAGACAAATTTTTAAAATTTTATGTGAGCAAAAAATTTTCCTGAGATCACGAAATGAAAAATATAATCACCACCAACCCTGGGGGGTAATACCGCATCAAGCATAATAAGTAAATTTTATAAAGAAAATCAACTTAAAAATATTTATTCTGAATTTCAAAATTAGGCAGTTTTACATCATTAAAAACAAAAACTAACTTGAAGGAAATACTATCTTGATGATCTACATGAAAACTGGTAGAATATTACAATCAATTATGATAAATACTCGTTTAAAATTAAGCATTTTACAGCCAGACTAAAAACGAAAATAAATACCTTTACCAGAGGTACCATCCGGTCAATCCGCACCAAAACTGATAGTAGGCTACAATAAATTATAATAAATATTTGTTTCAAATTTCTTACGTATTGTTCCAAAATTTCACACTTTATGACCAATATAAAAACAAAAATAGTGATACTGGAAATACCGTCCGGTCAGTCCATACCAAAATTAGTAATATGCTACAATAAAATATAATAAATATTTGTTTCAAATTTCGTACATATTGTGACCAATATTTAAAAAAAATAGCGATACCGGAAATACCATCCGGCAAATCCACACCAAAATTGGTACCTACCCCGTACTACAAAAAATTATGATAAATAATTGTTCCAAATTTTATTGCTATTGATGCAAAATTTAGCTTTTCATAACCTAAATAATGTTGGTTCCTGAAGAACTGTTCAGCCAATCTGCACTAAAATCAATAGGTCTGGTCCTTAGCTTAATATAAATGTATGTACCAACTTGCCACCTATACCAGTATATATACATATATGAATTTGAGATATTGGTGCTAAAACTTTCCTGAGATCATGAAACAAAAAATGTACCCACCCCCAACCTTGGGGGCTTGTAATAAGTAGATTTTCCGAAGAAAACCTACTTACAAAAGAAGGATGGAACATTGGTTCCACATTAGTGTATGGAGTCTGAAGCCCAAAAACTGGAAAACTATGCAAGACTTCATTATAAATATTACCCAAATCAAAAATAAGCTCTAAACATCAATACATCAAAAAGTACACTCATAGCTTTGAAAAAAAATATATATATAACGTTATTCTGGAAACTCAATTTAAAACTATGGCAGCTACCACAACCACACATTGACAGCTTAACAACACTTCTCCCTCGTTCACCATGACCTGGCATAATGGCCAAATGAACACGGTGCTGCATTTTAGGTGGCAGTAACAAGGAAAGTTTTAGGTATTCAGCCGGTAAATAGGAGTGTGAGGTCACATTGTGGCAAGAAGTTATTTTACCCAGGTTATACTGTTATTTCCAAGTTTTTGAAATTGATTTTAGCCAGGTTGGAGTTTTTTTTGTTGAAAAATTGTACATAATCATTTCTTTTTTTTTTTCTATTAAAAAATTCATTTCAGAAGAAAAAATAAACTTTTTTTAATTTTTTTTTCTTCAAAAAACCTTATGGGATTTAACATGCATTTGCCACATTGTGACATCATTTATGTGTGCTACAGGTGTTTGAATCCCCGTGCCACCTGAATACCTAAAGAAACTATACAATTCTCTAATTACCATGTATAATAATACAAAAAAGTGAAAAATAAAGTATGGAAAAAAATTTGGAAAAATATGTTCTTATACCACAAGTCAAAATACAATTTCACCTTTGAATACAGAATGAAGATGATACAGTTTGAGAGATACTTATTAGTTATTACACTTGCTAGAATTTATTCCACATAATTAGACAAATTATATTATAATATGAGAATTATCATCTTCTAAAAAAACATGTCAACTTTGTGAAATGGATCCAGAAATAACAGATTTTCAAAATTCCAAGTTTTGTGAAATGCAGTTACAAAGTTACTTTCAACAATTTTATCTGTATCCAAACTTCATATCCCATACTGTGGGGAACTATTATGAAAAAAACTAAGACATCATGCAAATTAAAAATCATGAAAAACTCAATTTCTTCATTTTGATATCATAATAAAATTATTTTCATAGGTGCAAAAAAAGAAACATTAACTTTGTTCCATTAACATCATATTAGGCTTACCGTAATTATGAAATTCCAAATTGTGACAGGAATACAGAATGGGTATAGATTTGCAATCAAAAATTTTTCAAGTAGATACCTAGATTTTCTATGAAAATCTACTAACTAAAATTTATCTCATGAAACAACTAAGGAAGGTGAAGGTATATTTAGTCATTAACATTGAGACAAATGTTGATTTTTTTTCTATTTTAAAATTCTACCAATATTTCATTAACATTAGATTTCTAGTTTATAATCTAGAATAGCCTACCAATTTAAACAATACTCTCCAATGTTTTTATTTTCTTTTTTGTTTTGATAAACTTGAGAAGTAAAAGTTGAATATGGGACATGAAGCTCAACCAGCCAGGACACCAGAGCTAGTACCTCAGACAAGGATAATCTTGATCAAAATGGGATGTATGGTAAGCCTATACATATATGGGATGGGAAATGAAGAGGAAAATAATAATAGATTTTGGTTTGAGGATTTTTGGCTCTGATAACTTTCTCTATGAAAAATTGATATTACCATATGGGAAAACTCAGTGAGACTTCATTATACTTATTTATCATATCAGAAATAATTGTGAAACATCTGCATCCTTGAATGCAGTTTCATAAATATGCAAATATCGACATGAATACAGAATTTTTTGCAGTATACAATTGGAAATTATCCAGTTTGGTCACCCCCAAGTATTATAAAATAAAAAAACTATGAATAAAGTGCAAAAGAAAAATCTACAAAAATTAGTTCATCACTAGAAATCAACACCAAATTTTACACCTATACTCCGTCACGCTAAGAAGTGCGTGACATCAGAAATCATATCCACACTTTTCTGCTTGAACCACGGTATTTGTTTACTCTATAAATGATACTTATCATCATATAACAATGGGCATCTATACATTTTCCTCTCTCCTAAACAAACTTCCACATCTTTTAGTGATTCTAACATCACACACTTCTGGGTGTGAACAGAGTATTGATACTGGATGAAAATACAAATATTGTTGTGGAGATTCTCATGACTTTCAAATAATTTGTTCCATATAATTAGTCAGATACTTAAAGTTTGAAAATTGGAATCTTTCTTAATCTTCCCAGTCAGGTGAAATGGATCCAACAATTACAAATAATTATAAAAAATAAAACTTTTCTCAAATCCAATTCAGTGAAAGCTTTTACCAAGTTTTTTATTCCAGGCCCAGAAACATCTTTGTCCAAAATTCAGTCTGTGCCTGTGTTCTATTATAATTTTTATCTATGATGGTATGGAACAAAGTTTAAAACTGAATTTTTTCCAATCTGAATGACGGATTACATTAAAGAAAAAATGGATTTTAAATATTTTTAAAGTTTTTCGCATGTTTTTTTAATGAAGTGGGGCAATGCTTAATTTGTTTCACGTAAGGTGTTACGTACCAATGAGATAAATATAATGTTCGAAGAGCAACCCAGGACAACCTTTAAAATGATTCCAGAATAGCAGGTTTTTGATCACATTAATTCTTTTTTTAAATTGTGTATTTCCGGCTCCGTTTTATCATATAGATCGGATTTTGAAGACTGAAAATTTGGTATTCATATTAGTGTAACTATAAGTATGTGAAATGAATTCATTTAACTTTACTTGCCATTTTGTGGCTGCCAGGAGCTCAATTGTTTAGAATCAAACAAAAACATTCCAAATTGCTTGTTATCAGTACATGATTAAGATTTAAAAAATTTCAAATATGATGACTTTGCAGTACAAAAAGAAAAACCTTTCATTTTCGACATCTACTGTATAGATACCAAATTAATCCTTTGAACGATTTTACTGACGAAATAATGATAAATTCTGGCAAATACAATAAAACCCAGGACATTGTCAAACTCGCTTCTATAAAAGATTAATGGCAAGAGAAATGAAAACGAACATTCAAGTTGAATATCAGTGAAACAATAAAGATTAATGACACAAAGCGAGAATTATAAATAAATTTTACCCGACTTAATTCGGTAAATAAAAGAAAAGTTACAGACCATTTTCAAAGGAGAAAACGTTGAATGGCTGCGAAAGTCGGTATGCTCGCATACTGAAACATCACTCGAAATATTTCAAATTATAAAATATGTCACTGAAGTTGCTATACAGTATTTTTTTTTTTTTTGGGACGTTGAAAAATCAGGTCATCAAAATATTATACTATAAAACATGCGTTTAAGGAAACTACACAGTGCGTCAAGTCGGGGTCGGGCTATAGATACACAATTTTCAGCGACGAAAAAAATACATTTGATAAGATAATGGACAACAACGTAGATAATGGTCAATTTGCATATAGTTTTCGAGAGGCCGAATTTAATTTTCATGTTACCTATCCCTGAGTGTCCTTCGGCGGTTCTAAAGAAAAATTTAATCGGACCAATCGAAACACAGCGTAAATGAGAAAAATTTCTGTAAAGTGAAATCTACACAAATGTAAATTGCGCAGAGCGAGCGATAATTTGCGAATAATCATAACTACCAATTTTTACGTTTAAAAAAATTTGTACATTTTGAAAGAAAATTTAAACAAATTCAGAATAATTTTGCAGGCCAAAATTTAGTTATTCGCTGTGCGATTCAAGATTAATTTGCATAACGAGACGTATTTGGTCGAGATGTATTTAAACGCGAATATTTTGAAAAAATACGGTGGTAAATATTAATTTTTCTAAAGCGATTAGAACAATGTGTCAGTCAGAATTTTAATGACTCCAGCTCATTCATGTTCTCTGTAATAATTGCTTCAGCATGCATATAGTATAAATTAAACACGAGTTTTTAAAAGATAAGCTTTTATTTTATTTTTTTGGTTTTAGCTTGATGCGAAATAAACATTATTTCGTTACGGAAGGTTGGCTGCAGTATTGGTATATTTTCAAATCGCAGTAGAGAGTAGAATAAAAGCTTATAATGAAGATGTAAGGATTTAAAAATAATAAATTAATGGCGATAGCTGTAGATTCATGAAGGAAAACGAAAATTTCTACATACAGTAGATATTTTACAACTTATTAAATAACGGATCACGACAAATGCAACAACTGCGATTGAGCATCAACAGAAAGCAAAAAACTTCAGTCATAATATCAGAGGAAAATAAGAAAGGCGTTGAGGATCAATGTTACATTTGACATTTTTTTACAAGCGAAAATGGACCATAAAAAAGTGATTACATTACTATATATTATTAATTGAATTATAATTTAAAGAGGTAATTTTATACAAGGGGCGTGAAAAAGCACCATAACTTAGAAATATGTACAGCAAATTTAGGTCATAGAAATAGCTAAAACATTGTTGGAAGATTAACACGCAGATGGACAAAAATGAAACGCATTACTATTAATAACACTGTTTTGCTGTTGATAACATAGTTCAATTCTAAGGAAAAGGAACAATAATTTAAATTTAAAAGCTTTAATTTTCATTCGAATTCTATGATTCAAAATTTGAAGCTACTCAGTAACTTATACATTGGTAAAAAAAACAAAAAAAAACACACACGGAACATTCCTCAATTTACGAAAGTATGAGTCAATTGGCCGCCAGTGTGAAGACGGTCCAGTTTCTTTATGTTAGCTCCGTCCACCATTGCAGAAAAGTGCAATGTGAAAGCCCAGTCAAGGGCTGACCCGATTTTGATCGACAGTTTTGAGGCAAAAAACAGTTATTTAAGCCAGTTTTGTGTCAAAGTATAGGTAATAATGGGTGAAACTAGAGGCCAGGTTAGTATAAGGCTAATGCTGGGTGAATTTTTGTTTTTTCCTTCAGGAAAAAAACATGGCCTATTCAAGGACTGACCCGATTCTGACTAGCAATTGTGAAATAGAGTTCGATTATATGAACCATTTCTACGTTAGACGAGATGTAATTTGAGGACAAGTTAGTACTTAACAAAAAGAAGAGGATTATATTAGGAGGCATCAAATATAGGCAGCCCAAAGGGCAAGACATGTGTGAACAACTTTGGTTTCAGGTCTTTTAAGATGAATGTTTCACAGATTATCGGGTTATAAATAGTAAAATATATTTTTTGGAGTGAAAAGAAGAGTTTTTCTAGATTGAACTTGAAAAATGGATTTTTCAGGGCTCTTATCTGAAGAAAAAAAACGAAAAAATCAAACAAATAACTAATAACTCAGAAAGAAATTTGTGTAGGTTTGATTCTTTTATTAGAATATTTGTACCGAATTTCGTAACTATTGGACAGTAATTGCAACATTTATTGAGTTTTGTCACTCCAACAGCCTAAGGGCATGAATCACAAAGCCAATCGCAACCAAATTTAAAAGCAAGTTAGAATAGTTCTGAATGAATGTCTATTTCATATTTTGTAATTATTGCTTGAAAATTACTCATTTTAGAGCCATTAAACTGCCAAAAATGCAACATAATGGTACCTATCAAAAGTACCAGATCAATCAGCACCAAATTTAAATCATACATACATACATACATACATATACATACATATACACATACATATATACATACATACACACATATATATACACATACATATTCACATACATACATATTCACATACACACATACACACATACACACATACACACACACACATCAAAAATTGTGCTAAAATTTTCCTTAGGTCATGAAACGAAAAACATACTTACTTCCACCGCTGGGTACTTCCATGAGCACAAAATTGATAAGTAAATTTTCATAGAAAACTTAATCAAAAATCGCCAAAGAAATTGGCACACAAATATCTTCCGTCAGGATGCAGTCTATATGTTACGGGCTATGTCGTTAATCCAGACAATATCGTAAATGTTGTTTTCTGAATGCCCACTATGTTTGGACATTAACGTGAATAACCTGACGCATTCACTGGTCATTCACGATGTTACCCATTTCATTCGGGTTATGTTGATAAGTTTTAAGAGGTTTGTCTGCATTATCCAGAGGCAAAACTAAAATGGTTTTGTTAAGACTTTAAATTCTGGTAGTGCCTCCTCCTGCCCCTCAGAAAATATTCGAAAATATGTGCTGCTGTTATGAAAAATCAAAAAAAGGAATTCGACTCATTTTTATTTGAAGAAAACATAATCAGACTTAAACTAAGAGAGTTTAATAAGGAGAAGAAGAAGAAAGCAAATAAGAAAAATACAAAAAAAATTTTTTTCAAATCCAAAAATTGAAATTTTCAAAATTTAACACACCCCATAATATCATTGCCATCTCAAATTTGGTTCATCAACTAGTGTAATCAGAAAGGGACCACTAAACTAGTACAGCTTGCCCAAATGGTCATTTGGCAGTTAGACACCTTGAATCCAAGTTCAAATGCAGCTAATCTTTGGGCAAAATTTTGTTCTGAAATAAAGTCTGACATTCTTTCTATATTAACCAAACACAGACACGAAGTTAAAATTGGTTAAAACTGGATCAGTATATAGTAAGAGAAAATGCCTTCACATAGCATTTTGATTAGTTGATGCATTTTGGTTCTAGTCAAGAAGGCTAGTCAAGATCCCCAAAATTGACTATGAGTCAATTCTCAGCCATTCTTTGTAAATCGTGTCAGTACCTTACCTCAATTATCATTGTCAATAATGTATATATATTATCATTGCAGTCAACGCCTATTCTGAAAGGCAGGAAAATGCCATCATTCAGTGGACAAATAATCAGATTTTGAATTTTATAACAGTAAAATTTAACGAATCATATTTTCTTTGGTCTCACTAAAAGTAAAAAAATTCTAGCACAGCACGCCTCGCTAAAAAAAGTAGATTTTCGAGAAAAAAAAATTAAGAATTTGATGGTCACATTAACTGTCTGTAAGTTCATATGAGTAAATGGTTATGTTATGATTGCATGAAATTTATTAGCTACTGACGAATTATTAGACAATGTGAAATTTAAAACCATTATTTCTTGAAATGAAAAATTAATTAAGATAATAAAGTATGGTAAATAATGATAAAATTTCGAATAAAATCAAAGAAATACAATAAAGTTATAAAATAAAAAAAAAGAAAACATGAACAGATGGATAATTTTTGTAAAAAGTTTACGCAAATTAAATAAAAAAAAGAGGAAAAAAAATTTTAGCGGAAGTACCATCCGGTCGATCCGCGTAAAATTTGGTAGCATGCTACAGTAAATTATGATAAATATTTATTTCAAATTTTGTACATATGGTTACGAAATTGCGCATTTTACGATCAATATAAAGACGAAAATAGCAGTACAGGAAGTGCCGTCTGGCCGATACGCACCAAAATAAATAGGTCTGGTCGTTGGCTTACTAAAAATGTTCGTACCAAATTTCGTGATTATCGGACAAAAATTGCAACTATGTACCGTGGAAAGAAGAAATTAACTTACATCTATCTATCCATACATAATTATGTGTAATATATATGAATTTGAGTTATTAGTGCTAAAATTTTTCTTGAGTTATGAAACGAAAAACGTACCTACCCCCACCTCCAGATCGTTCCATAAAACCAAGATTAATAAGCAGATTTTCAATAGAAAATCTACATAAAAATTAAACGAGCGAAGTCATTAATTATTCCTCGAAATTCCATTATCTTGGCTTTGAATTAAAATATAAACGGAACTTTGATAGATAATATACGAGTACGATACATTTTACACCCAGATTCCAAAATCAATTTTAATAAAAATATGTTATTTTATAATTTGTTTCAATTTTGAAGTACTATACTCCTAACTCAAAATTAAGATTGTATCTTGACGGTTTACGATGACCACGAAACTCTCCTTTTTAATTTGAAACCAACAATTTATTATATATATTTTGCTAAAGAAGCCTTCTATGAAGAAATACTTCAGTTTCAGTTTGGATAACGAAATTACGACATGTTTCATCCAACTCCCAAATGTGTTTTTCGTCATTAGTGCATCAGATTATAATGTTATTTTTCATATCCAATAAAATTCACAAACAAAATTTCATTCATTTTCTGGCAAAAATTAACAATTGTTCTTGCTCAAGACGTACAAAATCTGTATAATTTTCGCAAATCATCACCACGTTTCTTCCAACCGTATCCACTCTCTCAAGAAATTCTACTACTGAATATTATTTTTCATACCAATTATACCGAGGATGACTAATAAGAAAATATGACTCATCCACAAAGATGCAAAATTCAACCGAAAATGAAAAGCTATAAAAACAGGAAAAAAAAACCAAAACAATATTCACGCTGATGCAATTAACGAAAATATTTCTCAACTACCAAAATGCATAAAAGCTACAAATAAAAAGGATTTCTAAATGAATAAAGAAAAAATGGTGTCAAGTCAAAATACTATATAATACCAAAATAATTTATGAAAGTTTGCGTCTATGTCTACGAAATAAAAACTAACGGTGAAATAATTTGATTACTTTGATGAGAAGGAAAAAAAACAAAAAAAAACATGAACTATGAAGGATGGAAACTATAGCATGCAATTCGTTTGAATGCTTTACCTGTTGGATCTAAACGCTCTGGATTAAACCAGGTATCTGAAAAAATATAAAACAGTATTAAGAATACAATAATTAGGGATTATATGTTAATCAAAAAACATTTTTTAGAAAACCGATCCGACGAAAGTATTGAAAAAACTGACTTTTGAGATCTAGATTATTTCGGTTTTCTAATAGAACAAAGGGGGCAGCACAGATGTACGAGAGGATAATTAAACTGGTTCGGAGCAAATTCAAATGACTAAAAATGCACAATTACTTTTGAATATGGTTTACTAATGGAAGACGATCTTCTCCGAAAAACCAGTTAAAATAAACGTAACTACCGTCTTTTTGAAACTCAAAAAGTTTTAAAAACTCTATTCGAACAAACTGAGGAACCAACATACGCATGTGTATAATTATCCCTCATAGACATGAAGTTGCCATTGAAATGGACTAATGAGCCATTAGAATGGTCGTTTTCAATACCCATTAAGTGATTCAATTCAGAATTTCTATGGGAAAGAAATAACGACTGATCAAAATCAATAGCAGACGTTATAATTTTAAGTTTGTTTCATATGGTAAATGTAAAACTATAGGTATTAGTAAAGTTTTGCGTAAACTGTACTAAAATGTGCCATCTTATAGACTACTCATTTGATTACATTTTTTTTGTGAAAATACTTAAATTAGGTTTTGGCTTCCAAGCTACTGAAACTTATCTGAGATCCATATGCAAACTTAAGGAGAGGAGAGTTAGTTGGCCGACGGTCTCCCAAATATAAATTTTCAAATCACATGCGAGTGCAACCAAGTGAACTAAACCGCACTTTTCACCACTTTGGATTGAAAACGCTAGTATGAAATTTTTATGAAGCTGGGAACCTGAACGCCACGAAAAATTCCTCAAACATAATGAATTATAGTCAAGACTACACAGTTTCATTTCAACAGAATGACTTTTACATTCGGATTTCTTTTCTTCAAAAAAAGACTTCAATACGATCCAAGAAGGTTTAAGACGGAGTAGCAACCTAACTGCTTCTACTACGTCAAAATTTCTCAACCAACAAAACTCGAATACCAAACCAACCAGGTGTTTCAATAAACAAAATGACAGAGGTATTTTTGTCTAACCTACTACAATGGAGTTCATTGGGGGTAAAAGAGTGAAGGCACAAATATTTCATACAGATAAAACATTTATCGTCATAAACGTAACACAATATCAGTCCAAGCATTATATGATATAATAATCCCTGATCCTCTCCAAAGTTTGTTCTTTCAAATAAACAAATTATGCACCAAGTGCTTGATGAACAGTCACTCAAATTTTACATCTATTTAACGGGATGGTACGACAATGAAGAAGTTTATGTTCACATATAAAGATGGGCTGCTCCAGAGCTGCTTAATTTGAAGAACCAGGTTTTTTAAAAGAGCTGGTTCCTGAAAGTGCTCCGAAGTGATAGAGTCTGCTCCGTGCTCCAAAGATCAAAAAGAAAATTTGTTATTTTTTTCTAAATTTAGTTCAGTTTATATCATTTGCTATTGACATCTTATACAATCAAAGATAACCACAGAAATCAAGAGAGAAATGTTTGTTGTAGAGAGCTGAAATTTTTATAAATTGTAGCATGTTAGCTTCATATTCTGTGAAAATTTCAGCTCAATCGCACATTTCATTTTTGAGATATTGCTGAAATTCCACTAACTCCTAAATTAGACTAAGTTCTTATCAATTACTCAATCTGAACAGAATTTCAGGGATATCTCTAAAACTGAAGGTAAGATTGAGCTAAAATTTTTCCAAGATATCGAGATTATGTTAACTAAGTATCCTGTGGAAATTTGGCTAAAATCGTACCCTTGGTTCTCGAAATATCGGTGAAATTAAATAACTAGATTTAGGTCATATTATTTGCGTAGGAATTCTATATACCGAAATTATGAGAGAACTGTCAGTTGAAGAGAGCTGAAATTTTCAAAAAATCTTCAGTTAACATATTACAATATCTCATAGAAATTTCAGCTTTCTGTAATTAACAGTTCTCTCATACATACTACATACCTCAATGTCTCCATTCTCACCCAATTTATGTTGATAACTTCGATTGTATTAAAGGGAATAAGAAATACTACTTCTTTGGAAGCCCAATTAAAAATCATGCTGGATATCCAAACTTTTTCTCATTATTTCTTCATTTCTACGTATTACCGCTATGAGGGATAAGGTAAAACATCCACATTTTTTTCTTTTTAGCTAGCTTTTTTTTTTTTTGGTTGAAAATCCAGAGGGGGCAATTGTCCCTTATGAGAAACTATAGCATAAAAAATTTAATAAATAAATTGCACTATCATTTCTCTTTAATTTGACCGCGCTTTCATGAGTAGCAAAAAAAGAACGCCAATTTCCACACATTAACACCATCAAAATTTTAAAAGTTGTACATAATAAAAAATTCAAATTAGAATTTGAACAAAATTTTCAAAGAGCTAAGTTTGTTTTCACTTTTCAAATAACATATGCGAGAATAAAAAAAGGTAAGATGAATTTTTAATCACGAATTTCAGTTCGAAAATTTTACTGTTCTGAAGTTTTTGGCTGTGTACAATAATACAAAATTCACTCTATAAATTACAGTAAATACCAGAAAAATATTCAACCTCTATATTTTTTCGCGAATAACAAAAAAATTATTTATTTCATTAAAAAAAAAAAAAAAAAAAAAAAAAAAAAAAAAAAAAAAACTGCTCTCAAATGAACAATTTTTTAGTCGTCTTACACAAGAAAACGTAAGGTACAATTTTTATCTTAAAATTTCTACCTTCAATTTCAATAATGTCAGTAAGAAAATACGAGTGAGTAGTGTTCAAATTTAAAACGACCCTTCAAAATATGTAATTCATGAACTAAATATTTGTCAAAATCCGATCGTTGAAACTTGACGGACTGGACTTCACCTAACAAAGGCGAGACTTCTTCAATCAAAAGAATTTTTTCTCGTTTATGTCGGGTAAGACACATACAGTAGCACAGTCCGGGGTGAGGTTACGAGAGACTCGCGAACCACCATTTGAATTTTCACAAACTCTTTGGAGGCGAAGCTACGATAAAATTTCTATGGAAACTCAAGGTCCGGTCCTTTTTTCTCAAATGAAAATTAGTATTTAAAAATTTTTTAAAAAAATTGTTTCCGAGAGGAATTCACCAGGACTAGCTTCATCTTTAACCACCTTGGTAAAGATTTCTGAAAAACTGGAGTAGAAAATATCTCATTTTTACATCGTGAAAGTATTTTTCAGCAACTTCTCTTCCGCAGTAGTAGCTAGATCTATCGACCGATACGCTACTGGACCCATATTTAGGAGATCGTATGAAGAACATTCGACCGAATTCTCAATATAACACGAACAATGACACACCCTCGTTAGAAGGTGTCCACGATTCCCACAAACCGCTAATATACATCATCATCATACTAAACATACTTTAACAAGATATACGAGGACACAGTTCAAATGCGGTACGCATAATGAATTTTTCATCAGTCAGATGAGTCAACGAGCCAAGGCTATTAAGCGAAGTGAATTCACGTGATTTTCAGACCACACTTGAATTTTCCTCTAAACATTCGTCAAGCAAACTGAACGTCTAAAAATATAACCCAAACAAACCCATTCAATCGAACAAGCACAGAGTCAAGTGATCAACTGTACTCAGGTGAGTTCATCCACGGTACCCAGTTACATCGTGATTCAGCTTGGATTAACTTTAAAATGGAACTTGGCTCTGCTGGAGTTGATACAAAGTTCCGTAATCGAAATTTAACTCACTGTCGTACAAAACTGGAACTCGAGGGACAATATAAGGAGATTCGTTCTTATTTTAGCTGGATTTTCAGCGGACGCAAGACACGTATCACCTAGCGATCTAGCGATCCTTTTTGATAAAACGACAATCAAAAATCAATATAGTAAGAGCTCATAAAAATACGTACATGGTAAAATAAGACTAGACAATACGGACAAGTGACATGTATCCAGTATTTTTTTCAGACCATTCTCTGTTATTTGATTTTTCGACTTCTCTTTCTCCATTTCTCTCTGAATTTTGACAAATGACTCGTAACAGTTTAATGCACAAACACACGCCGAACACCGCGTAAAATGCTCGATCGATTTTCCAGTTAGATTTTGAACATAATTTCTGTACCATAGAAAAGAAAGTAGCGATACGCACGACCGACTGAGGAATATTCACACGGAAAAAAAGTTCGACCCAACAAAAGACTTACAATAATAAATGTAGAATTGAATGCGAAACGAGAAGGGTATACGGACTAAAGTACTTGGACTTTTTACACCGAGCTGATAGTGAAATTTATTCGATTGACGAGCCGCGTAATAACTGTACTATATTATTCTTTCATTTTTTTCTCCTACTTATAAATAGTTAATCAAAATAATAATCAGTTATTGTAAAATACGAAATAATTCATATTTTGACCTACGGAAAAGTCCAACAGTCGAACCGGTAGCCAATAATTTATAATTCCTACGTAATGAGCCTAAATGAAATGAAAGAATTTGAAAATAAAATTAATTTCTCTCCTTTCTATTTACCCATTTCGATTTTCACTACGGCAGACAATATTTGACAGAAATATATTATCGATATAATTATCATGACTGAGTAGTTTTCAATTCTAACGCTGCAGAGATGCAGAAGCCACAAATTAGGCAATAAAATTCACCGCACGTATCTATGATATGGTCTATTTTTGACTGAACTAATGAATTCGAAAATCAAAAAATTAGGAGTCAACATGGCGTGGTCAAGGATTGAAGATTGAGAGTAAACACGCAAGATGCTCGAAAATTTGTCGGTAGAACTATGGTAAAATGACTCAAACAGAGAATAATTCAGAAACACCTGAAAATTCTTCGCAATGTTTTATTGTTGTCAGAGTTTGTAAAGCAATCCTTCGGTTTTTTCAACAAATAAAACGGTACAAGACTCAAAAGGAACATTCAAATCTACATAACCCTGAATTTAAGTTCATTGCCCTTATTTTCAATAACCAACGGTGAGAATGCGATACGTTTATTATATGACTTTATCGCTTCGAGTTAGCAAACAATTTAAAAACCAAGAAGAAAATATAGGAAGAAAATACTAGCGCAGCAAGCCTCGCAAGAAAAAGTAGGTTTCTAGAAAAAAGAATTATGAATTTTGATGACCACATTAATTATCTGTAAGTTCATATGCGTAATAATGGTATGTTACGATTGTATGAAATTGCTAGCTGCTAACGAAATATTAAATAATGTGAAATTTAAAAGCATTATTTCGTGCTTGAAAGGAAATATTAATGAGCAAGTTACTAAATGATTGCTTAAGTGAAATAGCAGCAAGCCTGCTTTCCACACAGCTTTTTTGTTTTATCTGGAACCATCTATTCTTCTCATCAATAGTTGAAGATTTTTTCAAATCACGTCTACGCATGAACTGTTAATCCGATTGGAACTTAACTTTACAGAATGATAGAATGTAATTAATTCAATGCCTGTACCAATTTTCGTGATTATTGCTTAAAAATTATGCATTTTATAACCATTTAAGCTCCAATAATTCACATGATTTCAAATAAAATTAAAGAAATACAATAAAGATATAAAATTAAAAAAAAAAAAAAAAAAAAAACATTTGGTTAAGTTTTCCAAACAGAAAAGTTCATGCAAATTAGAAAAAAAAAAAGTGGAAAAAAAAAGCTTTACCGAAAGTATCCTCCAGTCGATCCGTGCCAAAACTGGTAGTATACAACAAGAAATTATAATAAATATTTGTTACAAATTTCATATATATTGTCTCAAAATTCCGCATTTTACGATCAATATAAAAACAAAAATAGCAATAAAGGCAGTACCGTTCGGCCGATCCACGCCAAAATTGGTTTATACCCAATTTCGTGGACACTGATGCAAAATTAAGCATTTTATATCTAAAATGAAAACAAAAATTGTGGTAACGGAAGTACCATCACGCCGATCAGCACCAAAATCAATAGATCTGGTCTTTAGCTAAGTAAAAATGTTCGTACCAGATTTCGTGATTATGGGCCTGTACCGTGAGAGTAACAAAATGTAATATATATGAACATCTATCTATATATATACTTATATGTAGTATGTATGTACCTATATGAATTTCAGTTATTGGTGCCAAAATTTTCTCGAGGTCATGAAACAAAAACCGTACTCACCCTCAATCCTGGGGACTAATACCTCGCCAAGCGTAATAATTAGATTTTCTAAAGAAAACCTACTTGAAAAGGTTACGAGAAATATGTGGCAACAAAGCCTGAATACATTCTGTATCCAAATCGGCGGGGGGTATTTCGTATTTCTATCATTTTGAACGGTAAAGAAAACCTGAAACGAAGAGGGGTTGTGGACTGACGGATTGAGACTGAGAGCATATTTGTTTTTATTTTGCTTTTTCTTCAGATTTATTTCTTTTTTCACAACCACTGTACACAATGGTGGACAAAAAAATAAAAATACACCCCTACAAAAGTAGAAAAATAACGTAGACATTTGCGATTTTAGTTCGCATTGACGAGTTGAATGCTGCTGTAAAATGTGAACAATACAAATAATTCGGAGTTAATAGATAACTAGACATTGAAAAAAAAAAGAAAGCAGAAGTCGTTGAATATGGGCCGAAGGTTCGTACGCATTATTGACATTCCGTTAATGGCCTGAGCCTCCCTTATTTGAAGTAAATCGGTTGGTGGATGAGGTTGTGCGCTGAATGCATGCAACGGAAAATGTGTAAAATCTTCAACATATAGCCGCGCATATTTTTATAGAAATTTTGATTTGTGCCATTGCTGGAGCAATTTAGACGTTCGCTCAATTCTGATGAGAGAAGGAGACGCCGCATAACACGTGGCGGAACGAAGGGCTTTAAGGTGAGTACACGTTATGTAAATGGTTCAGGGTAAAGTTATATAGACTATGCAGACAAGTTGACGCACTCCCATAAAGCCAATGTAATGAAATCGTCATCATTTCGTAGTTGGGACAAATTATCCCAATAAGTAAGGGCAAGTGTTGTTCGTTCCTCAAAATGTAGGGCAGGTGAAGGGAATTAAATCGCAAACGATACTAGCGCTTACTTAGTGTTGGTTGGATGAAATAGCTAAACCGTCGATGAATAGAATTTAAATTTATTTTACCATGTATCTTATCAGTTAAACTTGGTTTATCTCACAGTTAAAAGTTGGTACAGCCGGGCCTTGGTGGGATAAAAGTTTAAAAATGACTTTCGTGACAATTCCTTATCAGAGTGCATCCACTTGTCTAAATAGTCTATATAACTTTAGTTCATAGTATTAATGCGACAAGAAATGATATTACAAATAAAATTTACATCAAAACCTGAAATTTCTTGGGAATTTTGATGGATAGAAAATTTGAAATGGAAAAAGAAAACTCCATAAACTAAAATCAGCTTCAAGTCAACCCGAAGGGGGAAAATGAGGCTTGTAACAGAATATAAGTTAAACATCATTCAAGTTGATTCTTAAGGACAAAATAGAAAATCTATAGTGGTAATTTTTTTTGAAGGCCGAAAGAGGCCGTCTGTAATAAACGTTACTGAAATTTAATTACATATGCAACGTAAAATAAAAATTGTATACAAACAGGTATACTTTGTTTTGCAACCAGTGTGTATTTTAACTTTTTTCACTCCCCTCTATTACTCACGATGACGTCAGTCAGTGTACTGCAGTTAAAAAATTACCTTTTTATTTGGAACTGACTATAAGAGCTGAAATCAGCATACGAAATACGAGAGATCGTCTGCAAAACATTAGAAAACATGGCCGGTACCTTTCCTTTTTCCCATGTGGTGCAGAACCTTTTTACCAACTGTCTACGGAGAAGGTTATGTGTTTGGTATGTCTGTGTTCAGAATTAATGGAATTTCGTTCGCTCAGAACAAGTGCCTTACTCTATAGGTCTTAATGAAAGTAGGCTCAAAATGTTCCTGATTACCCAGAGAATGTCCTAGGCTATTCATACTTGAAAATTAAAAAATTAGAAGTGTAATTGAAGAAAATGAGAATTTAAAAATTGAAAAAATTATTGCCATAAATTTGGGCATATCCACCAATAAGACCTATTCATTCAGATTAAGGCAGTAATTTTTTTTTCAAATGTGTATGTAAATATTTTTTCTTTTGGCTTGAGTATCCAGAATAAAAGAGAGGTATAAAAATTGAAAAGTTTTGTAGGTATTTTAAAATTTGACATGTTTTTTTATTTTTTTTTAAAGAAATTACAATTATTTAGTTTTGAAATTTTTCTCGTGTCACATAAACAGTTCTGTGTGATGCAGTCTGTTCGCTGCAACATAATTAATGCCAGCCATATTAGATAAAAAAGTGAAGTTACTGAAAGTCGTCCCCACTTCTGAAGGTTCCAGGAAGAGGTTCAATAACGAAAATGATCACAATAGAAAAATTTTCCTTTCAAGAGTCAAATGAAAAAATCATACCAACTTCATAAACAGCACATAAAATTAAAAAGAAACATATTCAGGTATTGATTATTTAAGACTAATTAAAATTGACAAAATACGTTCATTTGAAACCACTGAGGGGGCGAAGAGGTCAAATAAAAAAAAATAGGATTTAAGATCAGTAGCTGACATTTACCGGAATTTTCTTGACCTCGAATGGGTGATTGGGTGTCGAAATACATGAGAAAGTATCCAAAATATGAGGATGAAATTTAAGCTTTCTTGGATGTACATGTAAGTACGTAGGCATCCAACTCAACTAAACACAAAGGCCACACAGTACCCTACTCCGCCGCAGCACTGGTACTTCTTGGCACAGTGCAGCGAGTTATTAGCGAGTGCTACAAACATATGCTCGTATCAGCTCGCCACAACCACTACGAGAACTCGGTCACGGAATTTTTCCCTACTACACGTCGTACATACATACATACGTACGTACGTACATGCGTGCGTACGTACATGCGTGCATGCGTGCATACGTACATACGTGCATACGTACATGCGTGCGTACTTACATGCGTGCGTACGTACATACGTACATACGTGCGTACGTGCATGCGTACATACGTGCGTACGTGCGTACGTGCGTACGTGCATACGTGCATTCGTACATACGTACATACGTACATACGTACATACATACATACATACATAATGTACGACGTGTATATTTTCGTAATTTATTATGTAAGCGAATTAATTCACCGATTTTGATTTTAATATTTATTTGAACGAACATCGGCATTGGCCAGCCCACACGTCTGTTGACATAGGCCGAGCCTACCTAGTTGGGCTAATCCCCACAGCACTCCCCCAATTTTTGTGTAGCAAAAATGAGAATTGCACAGCTTATTGGGGGATTAGCTGACCTATCTTTGTTTTGTCTCTCCCTTGCCCAGTCTGATAGGAGTGTTGCGAGTCCGGCTCTTATATTTTTACACTGTTCCCTACGTGAGGTGTGTCGAGCATAAAAATTGTGTCAAAAGTTTTGTCCTCTAAGGCGAAGCACAACTACATTCGGAGTTACCATGGGAGTAAGGCGATTGGCGATGCGAGTTATTTTGGTCTTGTGGTAAAGAAAGTAACATGTCATGAAGAGAATTGCCCAATGGAGGCATGACCCTAACCTCTGGCACAGATAATGGTCTTCGTACTTCCATACGAGAAGGTTGTACATTAACTACCTGTAGTGGGGGAGGGATAACGGATCCAACTGCCACTTCCAGTGGGCTAACTTCCATTGGAGCTACCAATGACTGCTGCTTGACCAGAGGAGTGTTCAGGACAGGAATATGATGAGGGGTTGTGGGACCCATTTTGTTTAGAATTCCTCGAACTGGGCTAGCTGGAGGGGAAGGTCTGACGAGTTCTTCCTCCAATTGTACCAGTTCCCTTTTGTGGTCCACATTGCAGTGTTGCCTCATCTCATCGGACAAAAAATCCTTAGCAGACTCATCATAATCAGGATTGTCTAGGTCTGAGAGTGATGATAGATCAGACATGATCGGATAAAAATTTTCAAACAGAATTTTCAAAAAAAAAACAAATGTCAACTAAATGACAAAAATTGGGAAACAAATTAATGTTTAGGAAAGAGTTGTAAAAGGAAATGCAACTGTATGAACACGATACATAAAAGACACAAGAAAATATGTTAGAAATTTAGACGTAGTCAACTTAACAGTAGGAAAGTGAATGAAGCTTCGTTTAGTTTGTATGTTAACTTTGGTCGATTTATTAATTTAAAAATTTAAAAGAACTGATCAACTGATCACATTCACAGGTCATGTTCTAGAGAATGAGAGTCCCAGGAGATCATAAAAAATATTACTGTCTTGATTGGCTCGTCTTATCTGCAAACAACACCAGCCCGCCAGAGGCCAGGCAAATTCCAATTCACTTGGCAAACAGAGGTAAAGAAATGTACGCAAACATCTAAACAGGGCAAATTAAAGTGAATGCCAGTTTGCAAACACGTGCAAATGCATACCCTGTTTCTGTTTCCCATCAAAAGTCAGTAATTAGTGGGATTACAAAGGGAATGCGTCTGATGTTCCTGTTTCCTGCTTTTTAGTGTGTACGTTTTGGTATGCAGAGCTTTAAAACTTGGAATGCAGAAAACCTGTGAAACAGGGCAAACGTCGTAAATTCCTTCCCACCATTCACCGAGCGTTTGTGTTATTTGTCGCATTTTTTCCCACATTTGCCAAGTGAATACCATCCTTTACATCACTAACAACCCACTAACATACATACAGCGAACAAAAAAAAGATTAAAGGACAAAATGCCGATGTAGCGCAGAAGAGACTCATTATGAAGGACAACGTTGATTGAAAAAATACTTTTTTTCTTCTCCACGCAAGACATCAATAGGCGAAAAATTTTGCAATAATTACATCGGTACGAAGATGAGAATAATGTTAGCAATTAAAAAGTAAGGCCTTAAAGAATATACAAAATATGAGAAAATCGAAAACGTTACGCTAACAACCGTAAATTGAATTTTTTTCCTCTCGAGTGTAAATAAGTCGCCATTCATTAAATATTCGAAATGAAAGTAAAATTTACATGAGATTTTTTTTTTTCAATTGTAGCATACGTTCGAAAACTATGTATGTGTGATTGAGGTATGCAATTTACATAGTCGATAAGAAATAACAGTCCTAAGAGCATACGATCTCACAGTTTTTCGTCAAATAATTAAAATTCGGAAATACAATGACACTGAGAACAGTGTACAAAAAAGCGACCACATAAGTGCACATTAGATTGCAACCTTTTTATACTGTCGATGAAACAAAATCTATGACTCAAATGCAGGGCATTATTAGGCATTGGTGCCAAATAATAATTAACCTAATGAAAATATAACCGTATCTTGTTAACTGAACACAATAAAAAATTAACCGTTGAACAAAACAAAAAAATGCTCATTCTAACTTTCCAATAAACACATAAAATTTTTTTTTCAATTTAAACGTCGTAGCTAATAAAAAAAATACCCCTCAAATACATACAAACAAAGTTCTTTTTTAAACCTACGATTGTAGGCCTCATTGAAAAGTTCAAAATAAAATTCCATATTAAATTTTATGTACTATTTATCATCAATTGGTTACAAGCGAAACAATATTGGGAATATTTGTTTTTTCTTTATGAAAATAGAAAAATTTTGTAGTAAGTTGTACATTGTAATTTAAAAAAATTCATTTTAAATTTGAATGAAAGAACGACACTCCAGTAATTCTTACTTTTTTTTCCATTATGATAATTTTATTCATACAAAAGCATGCATACATATAACTTTGTTACGGTGGGTCATTCTCAAGTCACTGTTGATACTTAAGTATCATTCTGGCATAAACGTCTTACACTAATACAGTGTATCTGATGAAATAATATTTTACTGATAGATAATATTTGATGAGACCAGTAAAAATTTTATGTTTACATTTTCTCTAAAGGCCATATTAAAGGAACTATGAAGGTTTCAATTTTTTCAAAAAAACGTTTCATATCATCATGTCAGATTCAGCGATTCCTAAGGCCATTTTTTCGAGAATATTTCCTTCGAACAAGGTTATACAAATTGGATATTAAAGGTGGTTCGTTTTTCACGAGCGGATCGGGATCCCAAAAATTGAAGCCAATCAGAATTGTATTTTTTGCCTTCCAATTAAAATCTTCCATATCTTATCACTATTTTTTCTCTTTGTTTTTCAATTATAAGAAGAGTCTACGAAAATGCCAAACACACTCACCTAATGCTGGAGTTTTCTAGTCACATTCTTATTGTCATCTCGTCATGGATCATTTTCGATTTTATGTTGCGTCATAAGCTATTGATCTTTTCCCACTACTTCCTAGCGAGCTCTTGCCATAACTGTTTCCGAATTATCCCTGGCAAATTTCTTAGGCAAATAGGCATAAACAACGATCGGTTAATAGCATAAAACAATGTGGTTTGTTACATAATTAAGGAATCCACGGCACCATTGTTACACAGCGCAAGTGTAGACGAACAAATTAAACGGAGTCGTTAAAAAAATTTCGTCTTTTTTATAGCCGTCTGCTCAGCTGAAGTGAAAATTATTTTGTTCAGCACATCTACAATAATGACATCGTTTAATTTGTTCGTCCAAACTTGCGTCGTGTAACTTAATGGTGCCTAACCGATCGTCATTTAAATCTTTAAATCTAAGAAATTTGCCGGGAAAAATTCGGAAGCAGCTACGGCAAGAGCTCGCAAAAGATCAACAGCTTCAGACGCAATATAAAATCAAAAATGATCAATGGCGAGATGATAAGAATATGACTAAAAAACTCCAGCGTTAGACGAGTGTGTTTGACACCTACATCGACTCCTTTTCTAATTGAAAAACGAAGAAAGAAAAAAATAGTGATAAAATAAGAACGATCTTTTAATTAAAGCGCACAAAACACGGTTTTAATAGTTTCAATTTTTGGGATCCCTATCCGCACGTAAATTTACAAATACGAGTCTTCGTCGTTATTGTTTCTGTTATTATTATTATTGCCGTTGCCACCAGTACATTCATGTAAAAAAAGTTGCCTAACGTCCCTTTTGAAAGGTGTGTTTAGTACTTCTCTCATACAATTTATCATCTAAATATTACCAACATTTTACCAGACACCCTGTATGTGAATTGTCCTATTCATACGTATGGCACCAGTTCAATTTCAGCAAAACTCCATGAATAATAGGTCATTCATTAGTTTCAATATTTTCGGTTTCCAGAATTTCACTTAAAAAGTGGGGTTTTTCGTCATTTTAAAAATGAAACAACATACTTCAAAGATATATTGTATCGTAATATTATTAGAAAATTATTTCAGTTCAGTCAGCGAACAGAATTAACAGGGATCAAACTGAATTTCATGCAAATGTTCTAAGTGATCTTGATCAACAGTGGCAGATTCATGCATATCCATAGATGATTAGAAAAGCAAAAAATTGGAATTGGGATTTGACTCCTCTGTCGAACATTCTGAATCCGCCAACGCAATTCAAAAGAGAATAATTCCGATAAAATCTCAGTTTTGTTGAACTTTGTCAATAGTTCTCTGTAGAGACTGCAATCGAGTTTCAGATGAGTTGTTTTATTTGATCATTTGTAACTTGCCATCCTAATTACCTAAAATGGAACTACTTTTAGTCTTACTTGTTCAAAATTATTTTATTATTCAGTTATATCTACATTTTTCAGAGGCCGGGTCTGGGAGAAATATAATTTCCAAATAATTTGTAAAAAATGACGATATCGAGAAAATTGCCGATTTTTTAAACCAATTCCAAAACTGATTTGGCCAAACAAATAATCATTTTCAATTTCGATTTTCTTCACGAATTTCGCAGCTCAATAAGTTATAAAATATTTCCCATTCCAGTATTCTGAAAATTTACTACATTTAGCATTAAAACAACTACAAAAACCCAGTTACTTCAATGGAAATCATCATTTTCATACAGTCAGCAACTTCAAAGCAATAATGCAACCCTCAGTTCTCTGAAATGCGATATAGACTCCCTGTTTAGTTCATTTCATTCATTCCATTCGCCACGATTCCAAAGAATTTCACTCAAATACCACTGTAACGTACGAGCTCTATGATTTCAGTTTAATATGGACTAATTCTTACATCACCCTTTATTGAAATTTACTTACAATGCATTATTCAAAAATTGAAGATATGAGGTCAAGGATAGGTCAAGCACGATTCCACTTCTTTTTTCGGCGATTAAATGAGCATTCTTTATTTTTTGTTCGACGTTCACGAATACACGTGTACGCTGTTTCATGTCCCCAGAATTCATGAAGAAGAAGAACTACTATACAAGGGTAAGTTTTTAAAACCGTATTTATAATACCTATTATAAAACAAAATCATTTGAAAACTCACAGCTCTACAGTTTAGATTACACTTTCATTACAATTCTTAACGCCATCCATTCCATTTTGTCACCGTTCCTACAGTGGCACTCTACAAACGCTGGACCTATTGACGTTGTAAAGTGTCACTTTACAAAAAGTGACGTTTTCGAATGCGACGATAAAGATAGTGTTGTATTTCTATTTTTGACGAAGTAATACATATGAATTACATTCAAAATCCCAAGAGGCCGACCAGTGGGTATATTTCTTTTAGCTTTCCTCTACCCAACCAAACTAGAAAGTAGTCAAAGTTCCTTTTTACAATTTGTCATGTTTCGTATCAAATTTTCTCCATCAATTAAAAATTGCACAAAAAGTTAACGTTGAAGGCATATTTTATGTTCGCGTAATATATTTTCGGATGTAAAACCATTGTTCAGGCTAACACGTCACAGGTTTCTATGCAAACTCAAGTCATTTACCCGAAGAGAAAATATTTGGAAGTAGAAAAAGTGGAGAACATGTACGAAACGGTATACCTAGTACTTGGATATCTAGACAATAAAATGGAATGGAGAAGTGCTGCTACGTAAAGATACCAATTAATGGTTCCGAAATAAGTGACGGAGCGTAACGTTTGTGCTCTGAATTTTCCTGTTTGTATAGCGATATCTTCGAACAACGGACGGGATTAAGCATTTTTTCCACTATAGGGAGGAGGAGTTCGTTATTGGGAAATAAAATGGAAAATTTAACGAAAAAAATAATAAAAATTGGATGTATGCTATTTTATTAAAGGGTAACAAAGTTAAGTATACATTGAGTAATGATTTTTTACAAAAAAATTGGGTGACAAAAATTTTTTTTGGGATTAGACAATAGTTTTTTTTTGTATATTAGGGACTGAACTTCTGATAATTTCAGGGGAATTAATTATGCAATATGTAAAATAAGCCTTTACTTAATTCCCTTAGCTTATTTTATAACACTTTGATGCTTTCGTGTATTTCGTATTTTGCCTCCAATTTTCATTTCGTTCGATTTCAAATCACATTTTCACTCTCACACATGCTTCACTTTTCTGTCACAACTTGTCTGTTTCCACATTTCGTTCACCACTTTATATTTCGTTCGTTTGCCTTCGTTTCGTTGCTCATATCTATTGTCTAAGTTCATCCACCTTCATCCGAGTTCACCATCTTATCATTTCATTTTCTAGGTCAAGTTTATTTCTGTACTTCACCCTCTCGTTATTCGATTCACGATCGTCGTTTTGTACACATCTAAGTGTTTGTCTTGCATTCGAAACTATCGTCTTTTAAAATTCCAATTTCACTTGTAATATTTGAAACAACATTAAAGTTAAAATTTTATCTTGTGCAAATTGGCTTTTAATTACTTAAATCAAGTCATTCACTTACAAATATAATCCTACATGTCCGCTATTAAGAGGTCAAATTTGCTTCACAGAACCATTTCACCGTCTCCGTTGTCCGTTATGGGAGGGTCCGTAATTGGGAGTTTCCATCCAAGTGGCTGACATCTGGTGGATTTTTGTCAAATAAAGTAGAGGTGTTGGTGTATGTTATCAATAATGTAAATCTCATGTAAGTTTCGGTTTTTTTTTTGAAGAAATAAGTATTACACCTTATTTATCCATAAATTATTGAATATATTGGTGTGGAAGCAGACACACGTTCTTTTAGAGGTGCAGAAACAATATTAAAACAGCAAAACACCAAGAATTAATTAAAAAATTTGGAGAGGTCTGTTTGTTTGCAATGGATTCTGTGAATGGCTCATTAACAGAATCCAATATAAACAAACAGACCTAATGTTGATAACATACACCATCACCTCTATTTTTTGTTGACTATAGTGCTCCTAGTGGGTATGGAAACTCCCAATTGGGAGGTATCTAATGCCTTGCTTTACCTACGTTTTTCCCGAGACAAAACTCATTTTATTCATGAGGGGAGGAATCTGGTATTGAGAGGCGTCCATTAAAGAAGTAAGACTAATAAGTTTGTATAATTTTTATGAATTCATTTCGAAAGTTATTCCCCACCAACTCAGAAAAGGCTGATTATTTACAACTGAATTCACAGGAAAATATTATTTTGGTGGCATCATCTATCACTACCAAAACCACATTTAAAAGTAGTGCGAGGGAGGCCAAGTCCCATAATGATTGGAGATAGCAAGAGCGGGCAAAATCCTCAAAAAAATTATTCGAATCACGAATCACGAATCCTTTAAAGCAAAAAAAAAAACGATTCGCACAAATCATTTTTCTACGAGTCACGAATCCTCAAAATCTGGAATACTAAATGACTCTGTTTGATCTTGATATAGGAAACAAGTTCTGAACATTCGAGTACTTCTTGATAAAAAACTCTTTTATTAAGGAAAGTGCAAAGTAAAAGTTTTCCGAAGAGGCTGTTCAATTTTATAAGGACGAAATTCATGAAATTTTTTTCCCAAAAATTTCCAAATTTCTGAGAATTTTCCGACTAGAGAAACAGGATTTGTGATTCGTCATTTCGCTGTTTTTAAATAAATAATTCCAATAATGAATCCTCTGTTTCTTAATGTGATTTGAATCACAAATCCTTTTCTGCCCCTAAAAAGGATTTGAATCCCATTTTTTGCACGAATCCTGTTCACCCTTGGAGATAGTCCTTTTTTATACGCTTTTATTTAAATTGATACTCAACAAAATGTAATTTGGTGTCAAACATCTGCGCAGTATTTTAGCAATGCAGTTGCTCCACCATGTGATACATACACGAATGCATGTTGTTATTGTTCATTTCATTCATTACTGAGCACAGTGAGTTGCGATGCATGGGTAACAACTAGCTGTGCGAAATATCAATACGTGGAACTGTAGATTTACAGTAGGCTAATAGCTTGGCTTACAAATTACAATATGGATGAGCTGTGTATTTTTGAATTTTTTCTACTATACTTTTTTTTACTTTGAGATCCTATACTTAGCTAGAAAACATAAAAAAGTAGGAAAGACAAATACTTCAATTGGCTTCAGCACTATTTCACAGAATACATTGATACTCTTACCTGGTTGTGCAATGTCCCTCACTTCTCCCATAATGACGCACATGGGGTGTTTATTTAGTTAGCACTTTTTGATGTTTCGTATTACTAGTTGTACAAACCATCCTAGCAATTTTTTGGGCGCTGTATCATTGTAATTTGAAAACAAACCATAATACATAAAACATTTATCGCAGAAATATGTATCCCCATCATGCATTTATATTTTATAAACTTTAATGGAAAAGCGGCTAAGTTCACGCCTTGGAACCTTAATGAAGTGTGTTCAAATCATGGAGAGAACACAAATTTTTTTAATTATTACAAAATAATAAATCAAAACTAGCGCTAGAATCCTTTTGGTGATTGTCAGTAACATAATCACTGATAAAAAGGGGAATGTAAAAAAGGTACATGTTACTCATCTATATACGAAGTATATTATGTATTTATCTATGCTGACAAATATTGAGCCAAGGTTGTGGCAACACCAATGGTTTGCAGTAGCAGCATATAAAGTTAACCACGTTCCTTATGTATCCCACACCACAATGCTTGATGAACCCTTCTACTCGTGCCTTCCGCACTGAGGAGAAGATAGGTGTGGCAACTATGCTGCATCTGTGCCTTCCGCACTGTGGAGAAGATAGGTGTGGCAACTATGCTGCACCTACGAGTATTCAATGTCTATCTGTTCATACAAGGCAGCCCCGTAGCCTAACTGATACAGATGTTGATTTTTATAGATGGATAAATATAGGAATCAACTGTTAGATTCTCCAAGCCGCGAACACCTACAATTATTATTCAACATTTAAACTTCCATAATTTATCATATCAATTAATCAATTAATCAATTATGAATAAAAACAACAGTCAAATATTGACAAGGTCAAGTTCTTTGAAGTTCATCTGATTTCTTTTCTGTAACTTCATCCTCAATTTGAAAAATTTGATTTTTTTAAATTTTGGTCAAGTTCTATTATGTTTCAAGAAAAGTTTTATTATGGTTAATATCGGTTAGGGTTTTTACATCAAAAATTAAGGTTATAATTAGTTACGGTTGTAGTCGATGGTTATGGTTGCCACTTCGGACCACGATGAAAAAAATTTTAAGTTGAAAACATTTTGAAATAAAAGATAGGAAAGTTACATTCAAAAAACGGGATTTTGTGTGAGATGAGAGAAATTGATACAGGCAAAACTGTTCAAGTCTGAAAAGTTTCATTCTCATCACCTCGAGATACTAAAAAACCACATTTCAATACCAAAATTCATTACCTAATTCAATAATAAAAACCTATATAAAAATTCATTACCTAATTTCTCATTCAATAAAAAACCTTAACATCAATCAAATTATCAATCATTATGACAGGGCCTCAGAGAGAAATTTCGGGTCTGAAAGGAATGAACTGAGGAGCCCTCTTAGTACCAGCAGCATTTACGTCCGGGAGGGGTTATAAACTAAGAAAAACTACTTTGCGAGAGGAGTGAGCTAAAATAAATTTCTATAATTTATTGTGTCCTAGAACATGTACCTATTCTAGTATTTTGTTTTTAAGTCTTGGGGGATTTGACACCAAAAAACCACCCTATAAATTAGCCCTATTTATTCCAGACAAATTTTTTGTCTGTAGTCTGTTCCAAATAAGAAGGTAATTTGTTTTGAAGGCACAAAGAGGGGACCTCTAACAAACTGTACTGAAGTTAAATTAAATATTGCTAGGCAAAATAAAAATTTTATACAAACAGGCGTACTTTGTTTCGCGTCCAGTGTATATCCTAACTTTTTCGTCTCTCCTATGTCACCCACGATGCTCTCAAACTTAAGTATATTGCAGGTAGAAAATTACCTTCTTATTTGGAACAGATTATAGCTGTTATCACTGGTTATTACTTACGATAAGTTTTGTACTGCTTACAGCTGATGGATGAATTGAGTTGCTCATATTTCTGTTCAACCGATTTTCTCAAACTTCGGACCTATCTAAATCGTTTTTCGTACCCGAAAATCCCGAATTTATGAATTTCAGAGACATTGTTCGTCTGTTTATTCAGAAAGGGTTAACATGAGTCCGACAACGTGCCATTTTGTATCCTGCAGTTCCTAAGTGAATTTATTGATATTTATGTTAAATCTGAGAAATTACAACAGTTTTAGATGCTTTCATTAATTTTATGGAGCCTTTATATTGTTTCACTTGAAATCTGCTATATCTTAACAGATTGAAAGGCCAAAGGAACAAGCAGCTCTTATCGAAAATAATTTTATTGGAACAGCCTATACAATCAAAGTTATCGAATGCAATTGTAAAAGAACCACTGTTTGTAGAAAGCTGAAATTTTTCTGAAACTTTAATATATATTAGGTAAAGATTCTAGGAAAATTTCGCTGAAATTGTACTGTTAGTACTCGAGATAGAACTAAAATTCTTAAAACGTTGTGTGATTCAAACTGAGGATACAAAATGGCGTACTGCAGTACGTGTAACTTATCTACCGGGCTCCAGGTTAACATACATACATACATACATACATACAATTATTGCTGGTATTATGCATAGTATAGGATAGGATAAGATAGGATCGGACAGAATAAATATAGAATTTTTAAGATGGAAAAAACTACGTTAAAATATTTTTACTCCTCTGTCACCTTTTCTATGTCATCATTGTAAACAAATGCTGAGGAAAAATGAAATTAGCATTTATATCCGCAAGGAAAGATTAGAATTTTTAATCAAAGGGGATAGGGAAGGCAGACAACACGCAAGAAAGTAATCGTCATTAAAATTGTCAGACAACCAAATATCTACCTACAGTTTTGAAAATCGATAAAGTCAAAGAAAAGCGTATTATTACGAAACTGCAGTCAAGCACAATTTGCGGTTAAAATTTAAATGAGGTTTTTTTTAAAAAGGCGATCAATGTCGAGGCCTTTAACATGCAAGGCGACCATTTTCTACGGAACCATAAAAGAACGCACTGAAGAAAAAAATTAGGTATTCACTGTTCAGGGAAAAAAAATAAAAAAGGAAAATACGTACTGGTTTTTGAAATTTTACTCAAAAAATCGATGACACGACGTTGCCAGCTGTTGAAGTGAAAAATTTTCACGTTTAATTTTTTACGCGTGTCAGCACTGACTAGGTTTTTGCGATGAAATTTTCATCTCAGAGGGTATTCAACTCTAATGCAGTAAGGGAGATGGAAAGGGTTGAAAAAGAAACAGAAATAGAGAGATCGAATCGGTGAAAATGAACTAAGGAAATTCAGATATACTTCCGCTCATGACATGTACTTATAATAATTATTTTAAAGAATGCGAAAAACGAAAGGTTATCGAGTGCAAAATAGGATGCTTTTGAGAACAGTGGAGAGTGATAAGCAAAAACTATTTCCTTATTTTTTCACAAGAACCAAATTCTACGCAGAAGAAAAGTTTGAAAAAGAGAGAATTGGTAGGTAAAATATTTCGGCTTGAAAATTTCCGAAAAAAGGCTTAAATATGACATATACTAATACAGGGTCCCTCAAAAAAAAAAAAAGAACTTTTTAAAAAAACAGAAGAAAATTCGGGAAAAAACTGATGGTAGAAATTAAGCGAATATAACTTACTATTTTTTTAGACCTTGTATTCCGAATTAAATTTTTTTTTGAAAATTACGTCATGCAAATAAAGTTTAGTTTTAGGTTTACATTGTGACTCCCTGCCATTGAGGTTATCCATTACTCACGTATCACGGGGAATTCTCTCGTCACTTTGTGTTATTTTTTATTTTAAGGTTTCTGTCTGAGAGCCGATCCAGTCTCATTAAAGTTTTCAGTCCACGTTTTTATCACATATTTTAAGAGAACCCAACTAATTACACTCCAAAATTTAGATTGAGATGTCGTTGGAACTCCCTCTGCTCACCTCCCAAATCACCAATTTTTTCATAAAACACTTACATGTGCAAAAGCTCATTATTGTCCGGTCCGCCAATCCACGATTACTATAAATGGCATGGTTTTCTCTGCCGGAAGCTGAGGGTCACTGTCCCAAATTGCTATCAACTAATCATGGCTGTCGCAACGCATTTAAAAAATTTTTAGTTTTTTTAGATCACCCTATTGTGGAATTTGTGTGAACCATAACTACCTCAGATGAGTACCATGCAAAATAAATTTCACTTTTAAAAATCATCCTACAAAATACGAAAGATAGGTTCGTAGAAAATGTACAACTAAAAATTAATCTTCATAAGATTTTCCAAAATTGTCACCCAAAATGATTACATTCGAAAAATAAGCACTCTTGACCTAGGTTCGCGAGAGTCGTGCGTAAGACTTCTCGCGAGACTCGACAATGATCTTGTTGTTGATAATTTAAGTCTAAATAAAATTAACCGGGATTATAGCTCAACACATCAACTATAAGAAAGTATTAAAATATTACTTTCAAAGAACCAGTTAAAAACACAACTCGATAAATCTCAGATTCGTTTTTTCATTCTAATTATAAGGAAGAAGTAATAGAAATAGAAAAATTTAAGTGACATATAAAAAATACATAATGTGATCTCGAACAATGACACGTATAAAGTTATATAACTAGACCACAGATGTGTACACTATATAACCTAGATAGCTAACTTGCCTGTTTTCAGAAAACTAAGCTTCCCCTTACCACACCAAAGTGAATAAATTGTTATTTGTAGGTAGAAGTAAAACTGATAAGGACTTGTACACGTTTTGAATAAAAGATACCTCATTAAAAATTAGGAGGAAATTCATTTATTTTGCCCAGTAACAAGAATTTTTGGCATTGTGGTTTCAATCTTGAAGGCTGATAGAACATCCACGTCAGATATGAAATCGGAATAAGCATTAATAAACATACGGCACTTATTTGAAGATAGCCTTTTATGCATAAAAAATGTATTATTCGATACTTTTTACCATCCAGCAAGGGAACTAATGCAACATCACGACATGCGAATTAAACTATTAGACAAGTTGGGAACCGTTTACATTCAATCAAAGAGGATATTTTTATTTCCATTATCATAGATCATGTGTTTTCAGGATGGTGTTGTATGAAGTGATGTTTAAATTGGTTAATTTGCAAGCTTCATCGTAGCTCATTGCTAATGACTTGGACTGTCACCCTAGCAACTCACAGTGGATTAGCCAGATTGTTTGTTTCATTATAAAAGAAAAAAAAAGGGTTAAATGGGCAAAAGAATTACTTTTTGTTCTCTCAAGTACTTTTTTCTATTTACACACATAGCTACATCTATAAAGTAGTTATAAGGGATATATACTTTTTGCTTATCACTACTTTATCAATTTATATGGTCATGCCTGGAAGTGGCCATATAAGTCAATATGAGCTATAAAGAGTTGGGAGTATTTGTTTGTGATTTTTACTGCGGAGTTTTGCATTGGTAATAAAAACATCACTTCTTATCAACAAATGGTACACTTCTGCTCATATGTCTTGGTTTCATTTATAAAGACAACTTGTAAACACCTCTTTATAGTCATGATTTCCTTAGACTTTATAGATAATTTGTTAACAGCACCAAGAGTATGTCAACTTGTCACAAGCCTATGTGATCAGACAAAGAGGATGTTCTTTCGGGTGTTTCCAGTTTCAAAGCTTATAGACAACTTGTAAATGGCCTCCCGATAAGAAATGGTTTCAAAAGTCATTTGGAAAGTTTTATCCCACTAAGTAAGTGTTAGTGTCATTTACGATTTAATTCCCTTCATTTTAAATCGCAAACGACACTAACGCTTACTTATAGTGGCATAATTTGTCCCAACTACAAACTAATGCCATTTTTTTTACATTGGCTTCATAAGAGCGCGTCAACTTGTCTAAAAAGTCGATATAACTTTATACAAGTACAAGGGCGAATTGATAGTAGTCTAGATTTTATTTTTCATAGTTTTCAAGGCAGCCGCCCTCTCCTACTTCATGACTCATGTACGTGCAAAGTGCCTATGTAACAAGTTACTCGAAAATTTAAAGGTACTCTTTTCCCTTCAAATACTGTGAAATTCGATCGCATTAATGATCAAAATACTCAAACAAAGTGAACAAGGTGTCCTAGTTATTGTGCACCACCTTTTTACATGCTTTTCTTTAGTTCACTATCACGTGCGTACGTGCGTACGTACGTACTTTTGTACGCAATTATAATGCAAATCGACATGGGCACAACTGGCCACTCAAAATTTGCTTACTCAGAAGCCAGCGTGAGGCATAAATTAGCAATTTATCAACGCTGAATCACGAGTCGATGTTCGTTTTCAATCAAATTTTTATATTCACCAAAAGAAATTCAAAAACATTTTAAACTTGAAGCAACCACTTTCTCAAGAAATTTTTCTCAAATTTTACTTTTCGATGATACTCAATATCTGAAGCGTCCTTACACTGCACTACTCTGGCACACGTAAGTTGGGAATTAGTCCGCTTGCACAGGCACTCCTCGTCACTTGCGTGCACTTCAATGCTCTCTTCGCCACTCTGTCTGCAACATAAAATGCACTGCATGTCGTTCAATGATCCTCAAATCGGTTTCCGCCTAATTTTCAATAGGATATGCGAGTGTAAAAACTTTTATACCTTATTTGGCAACGTTGCCGGTTGCACAACAGAAATATCGAACGAACAATGAGTGTCCGGAACGAGTCGGATTATTTTGCAAAGTCGACTTTTTTCTACCTTCCTCTTTACTCACGTCAGTCTTAATCGTGAAACACTGTACATAGTTACGAACATACAACTTGGACGTTTCGTCGTTGCTGCAACGTCACGGCTCACGTCATCGGATAGCTATGTGAAATTCAAATGTACCCACACTACCTACACGAAGCATCGATGAATCATACCACCACCCAAACAAAAATAGACTGGTCGAAACGTGATGCAACACTGAAAAGTCAACAACGTACCGTACCAATAAGTAACAGTCAATTCCTTATTTCCTTCGTTATTTTATTTAAGAAATTTCTGGAGCCTATGTTTTTTCACTATAAGCGCAATCCATATGGCAAAAAAATACTACACTTTTCCGTTCGACACAGAACCATTTCACCGACATGACTCGCGTTTATCGCCTAATCAGTTTCACGGTTACTACCAAATTCGTCAGTATTACCACAGCCAACTTCAGTATCGAGCCATGCAGTAAAATGAAAATCGGTTCCTCAACATAGTTGCCATAGTTGCCGGCTTCACTTTTTTAGCACATATTCAAGCATAATTTAAGAAAACATGACGAAAACGATCAGTACTTCACGACGAATTACATTTTTGGAAATGAGGAATTTGAAAATCAACTTAAAATCCTCAAGTTCTGTCAAAAATCGGTCCCTTGCTTATACATTTTAGACGCACAAATTACTGCACCGCAAACACCTAAAATATAATTCAGATCCAGGAATTTTCCAAAAAAACAGCAAAAAAAGTTTTTAAAATTTTTGTGAGTACCCGTGAGCACACGTTTTGTCGGTGAAATGGTAGTTTCTCTTTAGTTCTCGACAAGTTTTGTTGAATGTTAATTGGCACCTCAGCCTTACGCGATTTTAGTTCTGTGATGTGAACAAACCCGAAACTTCGATATTACAAATAAAAAAATTTTAACAATTTTTTTCATAATGAAATTAATATAAAAAACGTTTCCCCTATTCATTTTAAATAACACATCGTAACAAAACTTACACACCGAGTCGCGTCTGGAAGTTTGGTACTTTTTGGGAACTGAAGTTTTCTTCAAGTTCTACCCTGACAAGAAGATTGGACGATTCTCCCGACAGAATAGGCGTATCATCAAAAAAAGCGCTCGAGTTTCTACACTTGAAAAAAATTAGAATATACACCTATACGGTAAAAGGAAATTTCTGCCCTAGATTATTACCGTAATGGCCAAGTTCAACGTACTAGAATCGTTTTGAATATTTTTCTGGCACCTCATATTTTCACACAGCTACACTCAAAGAGTAATGAGTGTTGAGAATGTGTTCCATGGAGCGCAAACGCGTAATATTTTTAAAATCAAACACCATTTTACGAGTAAAACAAAGAGAAAATTGTCGGCGATTAAATTTAACGAGCCAAGAAAGGGCTCAATTTACTTTATATAAATACACGTTGCATCATCCCCGAGGCGTTTAAAAGCTAAATCACTGAGGCAGAAGGTACGCGCGTTTCAAACTGATCAATCATTCGAAATTTAATTAACGTATATGTCCATTTTTCCAACACATAAATCTTGTTTAACATAGCGCGATCAAGTTTCGGCTGAAACTTCAGTACCAGAAACCAACCGTATAGCTCACTTTTTCGAAAGATAGAAAATAAATAGAATCTTCATAAACATATAAAAGTTGCACACTGGTTTGAGAGAAAAAGCTTTCCAAATTCTAATTTTGAACATCAATGCAAATATACAATCGGTGCTGTGTAAGTTATGGATAGACAGAGCCGAAATAGAAGGGAAGGTTGCAGCAAAAATCGACAGGGGCTACAAGACACCCAGGCAGAATAATCACTCCTTTCAGTCCTTAGTTTGAGTGTTACTAGCTATAACTTGCAATCAGAGGCGTAGCCAGGATTTCTTCAAGGGAAGGGGGCAAAGATTCAAAATAAATGAAAGGTAATTTTTTATGTATTGGTTCAACTGAAGAAGGTACATACACCAAGGACCGTAGACTGGAAATTCGGACCCCGGAGGGGAAAAATTTACGACTGAAAATTTCATCCGTGTTCAATGTAGTAACGAAGATTTATCTGTGGGAGAGGTTTTATAATATTGGAGAAGCCAAAGTCGCCAGCGAAAAAAAGTTTAAATCTTTTTCTTATTTTTTTTGAGAGTGCCGGGTGGAAAAATCCCCCTCTTGTCAGGCCTGCATATGCTTATAAACGATGAAAGAAATCACGGCGAACGTTTTCCTGATTTTGGTTAATTTAAAAAATAAATAAATAAAATAGGTCATGGGGAACAATCGCCCCTCTTTAACCTCTTAGCTAGGCCCCGTTTACAATATTACGTTGACTAAATTTCATCTCACGTATTTTACTGATTGTAGGAGTGAGGGGTCTGAAACTCAAAAATAACTTGCGAAATTTCACCGCCTTCTTTAGCATGAAGGAGATCACTAGTACATGAGATTTAAGGTTTTGCTATAAAAAATTCAAGCATAAATCAAAATACTCCCAACATTAAGACAGAAGCCCTACCAATGAAAATTCTTTCCATTCGGACTACAGCGAGGCAATTATTCAGCCCAACAAAATTCCAGGTGAAAAAGTTTTTGAAGCTAAATATGAATTGGAATCAAGGAAATCACATAAATTAAAATTTTGGACAAAACCTACAACAGGCATGTTGTAGGAACCGTCATACTTTGTCTAATATAAAATACATTCGCCAGTTATAGTTGGCAGTGAGATGGCTGTGTGGTTAGGTTTACTGCTTTTAGCTGGCAAATATGAAGGTCCCAGGTTCAATTCCCCGTGCCGACAAAACCTACATCTGGTGACCCTTGATGTGTGCTGGACACACACGCACCCTAGTGGTGCATGGTGGAACTCACAACTCTCCTTCCTAACTTGAGTTGCCAATAGATAGCACCCTATATAGTGGAAATAGAACCCGTATAGGGAGTATAAGCCTGTGTGTATGTATAGGTATAAGAGGCGTTTCTGACTCCACCCAACTTCCCACAGCATCTAATGTCATTCAACTCGTGTTGAGTCTCTCTAGGGGGGGAGTGTGTGGGAACCGCCATACTTTGTCTAATATAAAACACATTCGCCAGTTATAGTTGGTGGTGAGATGGCTGTGTGGTTAAGTTCACTGCTTTTAGCTGGCAAATATGTAGGTCCCAGGTTTGATTCCCCAAGCCGACAAAACCTACACATGTAAATAAACTAAAATTTTCTAACAGAGCAGCATAATAATTAAAACAGTATTTACATCATTCGATTGTCCACAAAAAAAACTTATGGAACTTTTCACATTCTGTTTTCAATTTTAAATAATTTTTTGTAAATTTTCATTTTCATTCTGGGTCATTAATTTCCAACTTTATAAAGCTTCTCCAAAATCAAAGAAGGTAACGTAATGTAAAGATATGAAAGTTATTAAGTATGTCATTTTAGAAATATTTTTCACTTCTACATTTGAAAAAATTTTAAGAATGAAACTGTTGACTAAATTTGGAACAAGACTCACCATTTCTCGGACTTGGTTGTTATTGGCGTGGTAAAACTAATATAATGATTTGAAATCTAATCAATAGCAATAGATAGGTACAAAATGTTTTTACACCTGAAATATAATGTGGATGGGATCCTGAATTAGCGATAAAAATGCTTCTCCTCTGTACCGTATGTACGCAGTGCTTCACCAGAAAGGGAAGCCGAATAGGGGACTACATCTGGTTTTTTTCAATTTTTCTCAATAGCTAACTGATATAATTAAGTACAATGAAAATATGTTAATATGATAATAATTTACACGAAATTTGAAACAAAACAATTTTCACAAAAATTTTTCATAAGTATCATACGGGCTGAGATACTGGTTGTGAAGAATTGTATTTTCTTCAAAATCATGCCAATCTACCACATTTTCTCATTGGGAAACATAAGAGAAATATAGGCTTAAAGATGGCTAAAGAAATAAGCATACTGTGATTTTCTACTAATGTATGATGATCCTCTACATAATAATTTCATCCCTGTACATACATGGTGTCCCCAATCACAGAAATAAACCCCTAGAAAAATAATGCAAAAACTGTAGCGCAGCGAACCTCGCAAGAAAAATTAGATTTTCGAGAAAAAGAATTATAAATTTTGATGGTCACATTAATTGTGTTTAAGTCTATATACGTTAGTGGTATGAAATGATTATACAAAATTTGTTAGCTGCTGACAAAATATTAGACAATATGAAATTTAAAAGCATTATTTTTTGAAGTGAAAAATTAATTATGATGATAAAGTATGGTAAATAATCATTTTTGTTTCAATAAAACCAAAGAAACATAATGAAGTTATAGAAAACATGAACATGTGGCTAATTTTTATAAAAAAAAAAGTTCATGCAAATTAGAAAAACAAATAGGAAAAAAAAGCTTTACCAGAAGTATCGTCCGGTCGATCGGTACCAAAAGTGGTAGCGTCCTAAAATTTATTACAGCAAATATTTATTTCACATTTTGTATATTAGTTCCAAAATTCCACATTTATGACCAATATAAAAACAAAAGTAGCGGTACCTGAAGTACCGTCCGGCCGATCCACACCAAAATCAATAGGTATGGTCCTTCGCTAAATGCAAATGTTCGAAATAAATTTCGTGATTATCGGACAAAAATTGTGACCAGTACTGTGGGAACATGAAATTGACTTATATCTATCTATATATTATGTATATATATACAGAGTAATGCACATCACGCACCATTGAAAAATCCCATTTGGTGCGTGATGTTGTGCATCAGTGTGAAAATTATCCCACTGTGAGCATATGTTGATGCACCAAATAGAAAATATCACGTTTAATGAAGAAATTAGCTGTATTCAGTACAATTACATGCAAACTCAAGTGTACCCACATAATAAAACAAAAAAATATTTCCTTTTAAGGGCAAAATTAGTACAATTTTACAGTAAATCCTCAAATAACCCACCTGACCTGCTAAATAAAAATTTTTATATATATATAAGCTTTCAACTTGAATCAATTCCTATTATGGTTTTTTAAAATGTGGTAATATATCATGAAAAAAATCATCAAGGTACCGACAGTTTTGATTTTGAAAACAGAAAAAAAACTATTTTCCTCTTTTTTATAATTATAAGTTTTTGGATTTAAATAATTCTTGGGTAGAAAATTCCAACAGGTTTCGTAACTTCTACTAAACAAGTATGAAAAGTGATGAAAAGGTTCAATTCAGCGATATGTGAAAATGTTCCGCATGTGGCAATATAATGGGAATAGGAGTCAAATTTTCAATCTCTCAATTTATCCTACCTCGAAATTTCGTGTCTACTGCGACAATATGTTTGAAGTTGTACCACATATTTTTTGCATTAATATTACTCTTTATGAAATGATGAGAGTTGAGCATCATTAACGGAATATCTTGCAAACATAACAAATCTCTCATGCCCAAGCGATTATTATACTTTGATATTTTACCAGCTGAAGGAAAACCTTCAAGACAAAAAAGCTCCACCTACCTTCCACAGTCTCACCGACTGAACGCGACAGATTTAATTTCTGAGATGCACCCAGCAGTACACGGGTACTAAAAAATTTAATACGGAGTAAAAAACAAAAAAAAAACCAAATAATATTCGCTTACCTAAGCCATATTTGGAGAAAAAATCTTTTGGTCCTATTTCCGATTTCTCAGTGGCGGAAACCTTCAATTTTTCTGCCGGCTTCTCGCTTTTTATCACTTTCGGTGCTTCTTTTTCGATTTTAGGCTCACTTTTTGAAGAATGTTCGATAACTAGTTTTTCGATCGTCCCTGTTGGCTCCACAGAGGTGAATTTGATTTCTCTCGGTTTCTCCGAGATTAGATCACATGAATCAGGAACTAGAGTAGGTTTCATCAATTTAGTCTGTTCTTCGACGGCTTTTTCTGGAAAATGAGATTCACCAGAACTTACACCAGGTGATTCCCTAACATCAGGCACAGGTATTTTTTGAGGTAACGCCGACGACAATTCAGGTTCATCGATGAGCAAATTGTCGCCGCTCGACACTTCTGGTTTTCCGATATCCAATAAGTCGAAAGTTTTAATAGGAGATGTGTCGGCAAATTCCTCACGAAGAAGATCTGAACTTGATGATTTGCATAAGAAGTTTTCTTCTTCACCAACGGACGAGTGCGCTGTTACATTATCTGCATATTTATGGATTGCATCTGACTTCAATAATTCGCTGTCCTCCGACGGAGTAGTCGACGGCGAATCGAATTTTGACTCATACGTCGAGCCATTCATCAGATCTGCAGACAAAGTTTCAGCACTTTTCAGTTGTTCGGACTCGTTACGATGGATACCATTCTCATGGACATCATCGGATAACTCATTACTCTTCGGAACGAATACGTTGTCATACGACTGCACTTCATTGAGAATAAAATCGAGGACGTGCTTATTATCGTGAACTTTGTCACTAGGGCCCTTAATGAGAGCATCGGCGTCCGAATTAATGGGGACATCAGCCTCTTGAATTTGAGCGTGATCCATTTTTTTATCGGCACAACCGAAATCCGAATGCGAATGTAATTCAACAATAGAAAATTAAATGAGTAAAAAAAAACACGTAACCTTACACTAGAACCCTGAAACACTGACCGGTCACCCGCGTATTTTAAAGAATGATTCACTTCACTATGGTCTATGGTGCTGAACGTGCTGATGCGTAGCAGCGAGTGCAGATAAACGAGAGTAGTATCATCTTCTGCCGCATGAGTCGATTTTTTTTTTATATTGTCGAAAAACAGCTGATCAATTCGTGCGCTGTTTACTAGAAACGGCCACGCAATTTATTTGGAAATGGAAAGAGGAGGTACACAACTACACGTCAGAAACCTCGCTCAAACGATTCCTCTCCTATCCTAGTTTCTGCCTTGCCTAACTCAAAACATGAAAATGGTGTTTCTCTATAACTGAAAATCCGTATTCCTTAAGACAAGGTAGTCAGATAGTATAACGAAATTCACGTTTCAAAACTGATCTTCGTGTTTATAGCGAATTTGAAAGGGCAAAAACGTAAAAACAATAGCGTCGAAATCACTTTAAAGTTTATACTTCTGTCTTTTACAGAGTAATAGACGCACAGGATGGGTTCAGGGTTGCATGAGTTGTGTTTCATTTGCCAAAAATACGACATCGAGGCCCACATTCACAAACGTCACTTTAACCTTCCTTCAAATAAACTTCATTTTGAAAAAGTTTTTTGCACAATTTCGTACTTAAAAATGTGGGAACATTGTATCTCTCATGAGAGTTCCAATGTAAAAATAAAATGTTACCACATGCTTAAATACAAAATTAAGCCAAAAGTCATTTTTAAGTGAAGTTTAAGTGAAGGGAGGGTAAAGTGACGTTCGTGAATATGGGTCCGGGTCCCGATGACACTGAGGGAAGCTATTCCGCTACTGTTGATTCGATTCCATTCTTCAATTGGTGCATTCATTTGTCGAGAACGGAATAGTACCTTCGGGTGTCAACCTGGTGTCGACACCTAGTGGCAAATAAAATAATAACAAACCTTAATTACCGTCTTAATTTTTTCGTTTTTTCCCTTAGAACGAAAAAAAAAATGGATAATTAGATAATTTTACCAATTATCGTAGACGTTAATGTTTAAACGTTTAATGGTAATAGTTTACATTTCCACTACTCAAGGTGCTATTATCGTGGAAAAATCTCTCAAAAAAATGAGAAATAATATAACGGAAATAGAGTAGAAATTATATCATAAATACAACTATAATTTTATTCAATTAGGTGTGTAAATAAAAGTGTTTCGTTTGGTTCGGTAGTTGACTGTAGACTTGAGAGGAATATTTAAATTTTGCTTCGGACTTTGAAAAAATTATTCCTCAAACTCAAAAGCAGTCAAGCCAATTTTTAGAGGAATGTTTTTTTTGGTGAGGAAGGAAAGGAAGATTAGGAAAATGAAACAGAAAAGTTAATTTGTTAATAAAAAAAATAATATGTGCTTATTTTATTTTTCTCGACAAAAAAAAATCCACCTCACCTAACCTTGAAAGTTGGACCATGATATGAACGCAAGTTCTGAATTGGAAATAAATATCTAAAAAAATACAAAATTCGAACAATCGGAATTTTGAGTTTCCTTTGAGAGACTTGTCAGGGGCCCAGAAATAGGAACTTAATCACTTAATGAACTTAATTTTAATCACTTAGGTATATGCACTTTCAGAATCTACTTATATTAAATAGTATTAAAAAAGTATACATATTATATTAGACGAAATAATTTTTTATCATTATACATGCAATGTACAAACTGCAAAGCAATAACCTAACTTACCAAAGTAACAATAAATAAAATCTTTCAATAATTTTAGTATATTTCTTAGAATCTACCTAAGTATTTTATTACTGTACTCAAATTGAGCTCAAAATAAGAAATTAAAGTTTTGCAAGTTTTTCCGGAATAACTTCTTTTTTGCTTAATTTTTTCCTTAAAAACTTATAATGCAAGATGCAATAGAGGGATTTTATACAGATAAAATACCTATATTATTATATTATACCTGACATATTATTTGTAACTGTTATTTTTTAAATGTACAAATTATGGTGAAGAAGCTTAAAAAAAAAAATAATAAAAAAAAAATAAAAAATTGTAATTTTGATGCTTAAAGGAGAACACAGGTACAACACTAATATGCATAAACCATAACACTATGAAATTTTACGAATTATTTTAGATGATCGTTGACGCCCAGTATCGAGGACGAGGAGAGGTAAAATCCGCTCGTAGATTCATTCACTAAATAAGTCTGCAGTAGTATCCACAAGTAAAGCCTTATAGATACAAGTACGACAATACACAATTTTGTATCCACAATTTATTTCGCATAATCCTTTTAGAATTTCAGCTATATCTCAAAAACAAATGGTACGATTTCAATAAAATTTTTATAGAATCTTCATCAAACATGTGCTAATGTTTCACCAAAATTTTAGCTTTCTGCGAACAATGGTTCTCTTGAAACTGCATTCGATAACTTTGATTGTATAGTTTGTTCCCATAAAATTATGTAAGATAAGAGACTAAATGTTTCTCTGACACTTAAATCTGCAGGGCGAATAAAGGAGATTTCAAGAGAAACAATGAAAAAGTTTTATAAAATTAGTAAAATAACCTCAAATTATTAAAATATTTCTGAAATTAAACTATCAATGAATTTACTTATGAGCTATAGGATGCAAAATTGCGTATATGGCCTGATTCGTGTCTATAGAGCTTTAACATGAGTACATGAGGATTGTTTTTAAAGTAGTGGTTCCTGGTTAGTGAATACTTACGTTAGAACAGGTGTCAATCTTATCATTACAGTGGCTGTAGACCTAGCCCATAGGTAGCTATAGCAAAAGAAAGATATCAAAATTTTATGTAATACATAATAATTATGATGAACGAATAAAAGAGGCGGGTGATAGTTTTAAGAGCAGAGAAAAATATTCACTTTTTTTTAATTTTGAGAAATTCAATAAAATAATATAATTCCAGTTTCAAAAATAACTGGTAACTAAACCATTCAGCAACGATAAAATGAAAAATGTCAATTTTATTACTTTTCTTTACTAGTGTTCTTCGACTAAATCCTGATAATTCCTTATAAAAATATAAAATTATCAATGTGTTCTAAAAATAATAGAAATATTTTGAAGCTTCAATTAATTTCAGAGTAAAATTCAAAAAATTAATTTTATCGAATTTTTTTTTTTTTTCATATTAAATTTGTGTATTTTGTTAAAGCAGGAAAATTTTGAAAATGCGTGTTCAAGAAAAATGAGGTACAGATCATGTTTATTATATGTTTTTGACACTACTCTATCAATTTTCGAAATCAACACTGATACAAAATTTTTTTATCATTACTTTGTGGTTTTGAAAAATATTTGAAAAAAAATGATTTCTAAAAATCAATCACCTCTCATTACGACAAAGTAGTAAAATCAATTTGTAATTTCTCCCGACACTTTGGATTTACTTCTTATAAAAAAAAGAAAAGAAAAAATAAAAAATATGCGATGGTTCTTTCTAATGAGCTAGTTGAATGCATTGTCACAATGTACGAAAATTAATTCACTACGAGTAAGTACAATATACAATGGGAGTAAACTTTTTTGTTTTTGCATATTCAAGAAATAATTATTCTATGAACGCTCTCCCATAAACAGAGATTGAATTTGAAAAGAAAATTAAAAATATAAATCTATTTATGCGCTCAATAACAAAATGAAGATGAAGATTTAAATTTTTCTTTGGGGAAATGATTTGATGGCTATTGGTGAACATGGCAGAACAACACTAAAATAAAGAAAAATTAAAGGTATTATAAAAAAGGTACTCACTAATATGAACAGTTCTGAGTTCTGATAGGCGTGACTTATAAAAGGAATTCTAGTTTTTGAGGTTTTTTCGCTGTTATTCCTACAGTTGCTGTAACGATGGTAGAATCTAACGGCCTATATCATCACTAATAATTCACTCTACCTTCATGTACGCCACTGCACAGGAATGGCCGCGTTTTTTCAAAAAGAGATAAATAGAGAAAAAAATCTAAATAAGCTATTATATAGAGGAAGACAAACTCTTCCAGGTGATAAGAAAACCACATAAGTACCTATAGGTAATTTACTTCACTTATTTTTATTTAATTATACTATTTGTTTTTTTTTTTGTTTTTTTGAAAGAAAAAATTTAGAAAAGTAGTAGCGTAGGTATACCGAAATTTTTTATTAATGTGATAACATTTTTATTTTCTATATGGGATCTGTTTTCAAATTCGATGTTTCTTTATTTTCCTATTTTTTCTCACACATCGCGATATTGGTTTACATGCATTTTTATAGAGGATGAGGACCGGAGATGAAACAAGAAAGAAAGATTTAAGCGAAGTTCCGTCCAAGAAGCGAGTGTATTTTGTGACAGTTACATAATTTCAGCAAAGTACATTTTAAGATAGATAAATGAGATATCAGTGTAGCCGCGAATAGATATAAATAAATTATGTATTTTATGTAATCGTATGTTCGTGGAGTGAGAGGGGAGAAGGAATGGTGGTCTCAACACCCCCCTACAATCTTTTGAACCGATCACGACTGCGGGTGTTACAATAATGTTTAAAAGTTTACGAGTTTTTTACATTTAAATATATAATTACATAAAAAAAATATGAATTGAAAAAAAATATAAAATGGTGAAATAGTGTGTATAAAAATTAAAAATGGTAACTAGATTGGACGATTATGGTAAGTACATATTTTGATTATTTAATGTATATATATATAAAGTAGATTAAGATGGTAACATCCTTTTTTTTTTTTTTTTTTTTTTTGGTAATTAGGTAAATAGCATGCAATAAACAAATGTAAGTATATCTATACGATAATATTTATTTGAAATAAAGCTTTTAAGTTATTAAAGTGAAATGTTTTATTGTGTTACAGGTATGGATCTGGAATTGGATATGACATGTTATGGATCAAGATTTGGGGATTCTAGGATTTTATGGGTTAGAGTAATGTGCTGCTTACTGGATAAGGCTTTTGTGAGTAAGTCAGCCAATTGGTTTTTGGTAGCTATTTGTTTGAAAGTGAAGATTTTGTTGTTATAGGCTTGGGCAAGTGCATAACATTTGATCATGAGGGCTCGAAGACATTCTTGACCTCCTCTGGAAATTACATGAATAACAGAAATATTGTCTTCGTATATGGTTACAGGAGTGTCAATTGTGAAGAATTCACGGTTGAGGAGCCAAGCAAGTTTGATATCCTCAAAAGAATCGTGAAGAGCTATTAATTCAGCTGCTGTGGACGATGAAGCATGAATGTTTTGGCGATGAACGCCCCAATTTACAAGGTCGCCATACATTGTAATCAAGTAGCCAGTTATAGATTTACCTTTTTCTAATTCTGTTAAATTTATAGGTTGGTCATCGATGTCGGGGGCATAAGATGCATCGACATAGGTGGATATGCCTTCGGAATTAGATCTATAAACCAGTGCAAGCTCAATAGTTGATTTTAGGTATCGGATGATACGACGTACATGGTTCTTTTTGGTGTCATCGGAACAATTTTGGAATCTTGACAGGTAATTAACAGAGAAGGATATATCTGGCCTTGTGCCTCTAGATACATATAATAGTGCGCCAATCATTGATCTATATTCCTTGTTATCAGTTCCTTCGGATTTGCTCAACTTTAAGCCTGTCTCCATAGATGTTTTGGAAGGGTTTGAATCACATAATTTGAATTTTTGGAGAATCTTTTGTATTTGATTTTTTTGTGTGAGCTTTATGATTTGTGATTCACGATTTCTTTCTATTTTGAAGCCTACAAAGTGAGATGGATTGTTTATGACTTTCATGGTGAAACGTGTTTCAAAATGAGTGGTTATTTCGTCAATCCATTCAGGGTGATTGGTTGCTAGTAGGATGTCATCCACATAAATTATCATGAAGGCAATGCTATCTGATTCATCTTTACATATGTAGACGCATCTGTCGATTTTGGATTTTGTAAAATTGGATATTGAAAGATGAGTATCCAGTAACTCAATCCAACTTTTACTTGATGTTTTTAAGCCATAGATGGATTTTTCGAGTTTTAATAATTTTTTTTTATCGACATTACAACCTAGGGGAATATTTAGAAAGATGTCATTTTTGATTTTGGAGTTTTGTATTGAACAAGTTGTAAGTTTAATAGATTGGTTACGGATAAGATCCACCTAATTAACCAGAGTTGCACAACAGGTGCATAAGTTTCTGTCATGGTGTATTCGGATCAATCCATAAAACCTTTGGCTACAAGTCTAGCTTTTGGGCACATTATTCCTCTTTCATTGGCTTTGGCCGTGAATATCCAACGTGTATCAATTGGTTTGATGTTGGGTGGGCGATCTACTATTTTCCACACTTTAAGATCTGACATTGATTGCAGCTCCATCATTGATAGCCTTTAGCCACTCTTTCTTGAAAGGATTTTGATATATATCACTGAAGCTTACTGGCATACAATCTTCTATAAATTGTGAGTCTTCTTGTGAGGCTTGTTTTAGTACATTGACCCTATAGATTGCCTCAATTTCCTCTTCTAAAGGTTTAACTTGCAATTCCTCTGGTTTACAGGTAAAATCGGCTAATGTTTTCGTCTCATCAAATTTCACATCACAGGATTTGTAGGATTTCATTTTTACGGGGTCCAATACCTGATAATCTACATTCGAAAATCCGATTAGAATAGTTTTTATGGCTCGGGGTAGGAACTTTGGGTCGAGATGCTCCTCTTCATTCTTCTTGGCTCTTACTGCTGATTGCTGTCTTTGTTCAATAGGAACATGTTTATAGGCAATAGCACCAAAGACACGAAGATGAGATATGTCGGGTTTAGTCCTGTATAATTTTTCATAAGGGGTAATATTTCCTAAATTGACGCGGGTTGGACTTCTATTGATGATGTGGGTGGCAGCTAGTACAATTGTAGACCATAATTTGAAATCAATTTTTGCATCATATAATATAGCTCTAACTCTTTCGAGTAGGGTTCTATTTTGCCTTTCGGCTATGGCATTTAGTTTGGGGGTATATGCCACACCATCATCTAAAGTTATTCCTTTTTCGGAGAAGAATTGTGTCATCTTAGAATCAGAATATTCCTTTGCTTGGTCAGTTCTTAATACGGAGATGGGATCATTTGGGAACTTAGTATGGAATGATAAATAGTACTCTTTAAACTTATCAAATGCCTGAGATTTTCTTAATATGGGGAAGGCAAGAGTATATTTTGAATAGTGATCAATGAATGTTATAATAAATTTTTCTCCGTTATAAGCTTCTTGAAAGGGTACCATGATGTCTGATGAGATTACTTCCATTCTTCTAGTTGGTCGAGTTCTCACACCATGATGACCAAGTAGGGTGGATTTAGCTTTTATGCATATTTCGCATGTGGCAAAGTCATCATCCTTAAATACCAAATTTTGGGGCATGCCTACAACTACTTTAGATAATGCCTTGAGGCTTTTGCCACTTAGATGACCTAATCTTCTATGCCAAAGTGTTTTAGTTTTGCTAATATTTTTTTTGTGCTTCCTGTTTATTCCGACACTCTCTCCGTTTAATTCGTCCTCTGATTCAGAATAAACCTCCTGATTGACTGCTTCCACTGCAGTATCTTGTAAATTTTGAGACTGGTCAATGTTTTCCTGCTCTCCTTGTGGATTACTAGTTTCAGCCTCAATCTGTTCTTCAAAGTTTTGATTTAGATCATCTATATGATCTTCCTGTTCTACTGACGTACTAGGAACAGGCATACATACAAGCTCTTGATAGACTTTATGCTCTTCATCTTCCACTATCTCATAATCTATGTAGTACATAGAACCTCTCTTTGGAGCGGTTATTGTTACTTCATCGGTTTGTTTATTTATGATGTCTGAGTGATCAGTGTCTGTTATTATTTTGAATATTCCAGACTCCATGATTTTAGCTCCTGACCAAATATCAAGGCTTAAATCAGGGTCATAATATACTTCTTTTAAGTGAATAGTGGAAAATTCTGCATTAGAATTGCAGACGTTGACGTACATAGATCCAACATGAGTGGGGTTTACAAATACACCTTTTTTAGCACAAAGTGCTTTACGAGTATTGTCAACTTTACATATGTTCCTTAATTTTGAAAGATTGTTGACCATGTGGTCATCTGCTCCATTGTCTAGTAACATCGTGTGTAATTGGTTTTTTTTTGGGGGGGGGCGGATTTTGATACTGTTGGGGGCTTGGGCCATTGAAATTCATCCTCGATGTCATCAAAACTTAAATGGTTAAGATTTGAATGCAACATCATAGAATATTTAACACAAAAATTGGATTTTTCATTTGTTTTATTTTGGGAGTTCGTGTTAGTAGAATTTTGGGATTTCGAGCTACTGTTCTGATTAGGGGGTTGTGGAGTATTACCTGTATTAGAAGTTTCATTCGGGCATGTCCTAGACATGTGTCCTTTTTTGTTACATCTAAAACATGTAACATCCATTTGGGAAATGTTATCTTTAGGAGGATAACTATTTGGCTTTGTTTGATTATTTTTGTGATCGTTGAGATAACTAGTTGTATTATAATTGGTATTAGAATTATTGGTGTTATTATCATTTCGAAAATTTCTGAAATTTCTTTTGTTATTCATGGGTTGGTATGATGATTTGGGCTGATCAAACCCGGGAAATGTTTTGTTAGAGTATTCAATACGATCACATTTTTCGAGTATCATTTTTGTGAGTCTGACAGTAGTTTGTTTTTCTATTTCTAATTGACGGAATTCAGAGAAGACAGTATCAAATTTTTCGGGTAATGACATCATTAGTTGATCAATTTCATCTGCTTCAGACAGGGGGTAATTAGCATCACGTAGTTCTTCCACAATAGTTGAAAAGTATTCTAAGAATCTACGGATGGTACCTCTCCTAGGATCGAAAAGAAGGGACTGAAATTTTGATTTTAATACCATGATGTTTATAGCAGTCTAATTTCTCTATCGAGCATCCAAAATTTCAAAAATTTGAAAACAATATCGCAAGTTTTGACATGATGAAGAATTCTTTTGTCAAGTCTTTCGAAAATGTGGGCTTTGGCCCGTTCCTGAGTTTGGAAAAATTTAAGCCATTTAGATGTAAGGCGTTCTTCGGATGAGGTATAAATATAACTGGTTTCATGAGCAGAAGGAAAAATTGTGGAGTGGCAGCCTTTACCAATTAGTGTGCTCATGACAGTTGCACGCCATCCCTCATAGCCATTTCCACGGAAAATGTTCGAGACACAATCATTGTTATCAGTATTCATAATTAATGAATTGACTGAACTTATAATAATAAAAAAATGAAAAAAAAATATTACGGATATCAATCCCCAGCAAATGCCGCAAGAAAAGGATTGCCGTCCCTGTGTTAACCAAACAATGTATATATTATAATGATAGTATTTTAATTTGTCCTTGTGTGATTCTCGAGTAGGTCTACACTGGGCAAGAGACAACACACGTTAAAGATGAGATTGGACACTTCCCTTTAAAAAAAAAATAATGAAAAAAATAACAAGACTTATACAATCTAATATGATTCGTAATTGAATTCAATATTTGAAGAAATAATTAATGAAATAATGTGATAAAAAGATGAAAGATGAGGGTGAAATGAAATTAGCTACTTTCAGACTAAGGAATTAGGAAAGAAAGGCTAAAAAATTTGGATAACAGGGGAAAATTTGATCCAACACTGTATTCCAACAAAACAAATAATTCGAAATGAAAATAGTAAAAAAAAATAAATATTGCAGGTGATTTGAAAAAAAAAATAAGCACCAGAAGTAATGTAATAATGTGGTAAAATAATTCTTTTGGTAACTTGAGATTAAAAGAAAATAATTCACAGTAGAAAAAAATTTTGTAAATGGTAGGGAAAAAAAATTTGAAATTAAAAAATAATATTTTCGTATTAACTTAATAAATTGTACGAAAATAAAAATTGTGAGATTGAATAAATTAATTAAAGTATTCGAATAATAGAGAATAAAAATAATGTAGAGTATAAATTTGAAAAAAAAATCGTTAAAGTATTTTCGACACAATTGTGCAACTGCAAAAATTTTCAAGTTGCAATAAAATGGTGGTTTGAAACTGAAAACCGCACCAACGTATTTATTCAATGGACGAAGATAAGAGTTTGTAGGTTCGTTGCACTTAACAAAAGGTTAATGTACAAGTTCGAACGAAAGAACGAAATGAGCCGTGTTTACGTCACAAATTGTACACTCCAAGACAAAAGTGGCTGCAAAATTTTGCAATGAACTTGCCGAAATTTGTACTTGGATCAATTTTGAAAAGGCCGAAATTATTTGAAAATAACGATATTTTCAAATATACAAGTTAAATTTTGAATCCGAAAAGTTAAGTTATGCAAAAATACGAAATTATAGACGAAAATTACAAGAAAAATTACAAAAAAATTACGAAAAATATATTTTTTATTACCTTTTTTTAGCGGAAATTTTCGTTTATTACCCTTTTGACTGATGATTTTCTTAATTTCAGGTTTGTTTTCAAGGATTTTTGAGATGATGCTCTGGACTTTGATGATTGAACTGCGCTTCGGTTGTTTAGGACGTACTTCGGTGGGTGTTTGAGTTGAATTTTTGAGGTTTATGTTGATGCCAAATGATGAAGTTTGATTGAAATGATGAATTCTTGAATTTGATGGTGATGATTTTGAAGCTTTTACGTTGGTTTCTGATCAATTTCTGATGGCTCAAGGCTATTTATTACCAATATTATGACTTTGGCGAATTAGTTTGTACACAAGCAGGGCAGACACTAATGATTTTACTAACTTTTGAGCAACACAAGCAGGGCTCTCAAACAGTTAAGTAATCAACGAGTCTTGGAATCTTCGTACACTTGGCCGGATTATACACAAGCAGGGCAAATACAATTCATGCAAATGACGAAACTCATTAGACGTTTACAGCACTCAAATATTTTTCGAAGACAATAAAATTATGACTCGAAAAAAAAAAAAAAATAAGTTGGAAGTATGTTACCCAACACAAAAACAAAAATTACGAAAATGACTAAAAAACACAATTATTCACGAAATAAATATTAAAAAAAATTTGACTTAGAAAATTCACAATAAAAGATTTTAAATTATTTTAAAATTGTTTCAGGTGCAAGGATTGTTACCGAGCGATGCTACCATATAGAGGATGAAGACCGGAGATGAAACAAGAAAGAAAGATTTAAGCGAAGTTCCGTCCAAGAAGCGAGTGTATTTTGTGACAGTTACATAATTTCAGCAAAGTACATTTTAAGATAGATAAACCAGTGTTAGCGGAAATGAACGAATGAGCGGCGGAAGTGGTATATCAGTGTAGCCGCGAATAGATATAAATAAATTATGTATTTTATGTAATCGTGTGTTTGTGGAGTGAGAGGGGAGAAGGATTGGTGGTCTCAACAATTTTCCATTTAACATCGAAAAATATAGATTTTTTTATATATCGAATTTTTATAAACCAGATCGATATTTATTTACATGTATTTCCCATTTAACATCGAAATCGAATTTTTATCAATATATTAAGTAGCTAAAATATTTACTGGAAGAAAATTGGGTGAATAGTCAAATAATATGAAAATGTTATCACATTAATTGTAATCAGCTTCAGCCACTGATACTGACCACTATTTTCATATATTTCAATCGATAGTTTATTTTATTGTTTTTTGTTTATTTATCTTAAGAAAATTACCGCTTTTTCTCATTGATAATTTTTCAAGGAGAAGGTTAATCTTCTAATCGCCCACCGTCTACGTTTGATCTGCTATTTTTTTGATTTTCCTTTTCTTGCTCTGTAACTTGAAATTTCCTGGACCCGTTTTAAAAGAACTTTCAATACTTGATACATTTTATTTTTAAATTAGAAAAGAGGGAATAAGATTTCTTTTGGAAGTTTTGTTTACCTGATCTTATGAAAAAAATTATGAAATTTTGGTGAACGGTAGACGTCGATATAGTAGGCCATTAAAAAATAAAAAAATTTACCGTCTATTCATAAATTATTGAGGTATTATTTTTTCAACTTATAAACCAAAAAACTAAATTTTTTCCCACTTTATTCGGCTGAAATTTTTCAGGCGATTGTTCGTTTTACTTTCGTTAGTTTTTTTCGATCGAGCAAAAAGAAAAAATGCTACCTACACTTAGGCCCATATTCACAAATGTCACTTTAACCTCCCTTCACTTCAAACTTCACTTAAAAATTACTTTTGGCACAATTTTTATTTAAGAGTGTGTTAACATTTTATTTTTACAATGGAACTCTCATAAAAGATACAATGTTCTCACATTTTTAAGTACGAAATTGTGCAAAAAAATATTTTAAAATGAAATTTAAGTGAAAGGAGGTTAAAGTGACTTTTGTGAATATGGGCTTTACAGTTTTAACTTCGGACAAGTTCTGTTAAAAAGTGAGTTCTCAGTTCACCCCAACGATTTTAGTTCTGTAGGTACCTCTGTGTCCATTTGGTAAAGTGAAGAAAGCTTGAAAAAAACATACGTATGTTAGGCAGGTACCGAATATTTTCAATCGGAAAATAAATTGGCTGAATAATTGAGAATATTTCTTGTACCTAACCGATATAAGTCTACTAGTTTTTCATCAAAATTTTTTGATAATGTAATTCAACGTGCAAAATTTAACATTTCAAAAATACTGATGGGCCAGAATGAATCTGAAGGGAGAAATGGTTTCCTCATAATTTTCATGTCTAGATGAAGTTTAATCTTTTCTAGGCACGAATTTTCGTCAAAGAAAATATTGGATTCGTGAATTTTTATTATTTTTCTCACTTTATTCATAGGTACCTATTTATTTGACGGTTTATTTTGAATTAAATTGTTCTTGAAAATAATCTCACTTTTCACACATTTGAGTAAAATTTAGCCTGCAGATAAAAGAATAAGGCGATTAAAAATATAGATTTGAAATTTAACTAATAAATCCGAAAGTTTTTACGCAAGAAATATGGTAGCGGTGGGTTCCTGAATAAGTGATGAAAATGATTCATTCCATTTAAGGGGGGAGGGGGGCTAGAACGTTGGAGTATAACTACTTTTAATGTTTTTAGATTTTTATCGATAGTTAAATGATACGCAGGTAAACAATTTGAGAGTGAAAATAATTAACCCAAAGGCGGTAGGTACTGAGTGGGATGAGAAGTGGCTTATAGGAACTCGCACACATGAAACCTCCAAATACACAGAGTACACTTCTTTTCATAGCAGTCGTGTAAAAATGAATTGCACCGATCTTGAATAATCAGTAGTCTGCGAACGACATATATCTGTTGGCAACATTGCACTTCGACTCCAGAAATCAACGAGAAATACTGATGCGCATTCACGAGCAGGCTGTCATTATACCTGATTTTCTTGCTTTTTCGCACTTTTTTTTTTTCATCCAAATATTTGTCTCTATTCTTTTGTGTCTTCCTCTTAACGCACGCCTGCGAATTTTGTTCATCCGACTATAACAATAACTGCTATAAAAGATACTACAACGTAAGACATGTACCGTACCTCTGGTATAGCAGAGAAACCAAACCGTTTTTGTACCGGCAGCTGTGGCTACAAAGCGTGCGTTCAGCTCTCATTATCGGTATTTTTTTAGCAGCACCATTTTGTCACCAAAAATTTCTCTGCTAGGTACACTATATATATTATCGTGGTGGAGAATTTGTATTCACCATAATAATTATACCGTTCATCATCGCTAAAAATAACGCAACTGTTTTTGAAGCGTTACATTGCCACGAATCATTTGATCATTTCCTAGTGAAAACTTCGACGATTAATGTTTTCATCAAATAATTTATACGTATGTAACTTTTCCCCAGCAAATAACTTATTATGAAAACGGAAACGGTGTTGAATGGTTACGCGGCCGAAGGAGTGAAACCTCGTCGTAGACTTCACCTTGTAAGTGCAGAAAACTTTTTACTCTTTCGTATAGCTTACTGAATTTATTTACTTAAATCGTGTGTACTTATTGACTAAATAGATAGGTATTATTAATTTAAGCCGTTAAGTGTGTCAGTATGCACAGGGTATTTCATCAGTGTAGGTATACTTACCTACCAGTTAATACCAATTTATAATCAAAAGCGATGATATTACCTATAAGAGAAGACAAACAACGTACGATCACGCACCGTAATTTGTCTACCCAACAATGTGAAGGTGTTAATACATCGCATCACAGGTACTTTCAACACTTTGGTTTGAATTGGGAAATTTTCATTTTTTTTACCCATTGAACGTACGTATACAATATTTAGGGCACATTCCGTTTTTGGTACGCTGACAGTACCTACCATACGACAGAGCTCGACTCTGCGTATGTAGTTAATTTTTTGCCATGAAGTCTCTCATAAGGCATTTAAGCGAGACATTTACGCAACATTCTTTTTCAAAAATACGATTTTTCGCCGTTTACAAGAAAATTTTCACGCTTAGTAACGCTTTATGCTTTATTTTAGTTGATATATTAGCAAATTTTCATAAATTTTTTTTTGTGTTGGGAAAAAGGGCAGGTGGATGCATTTTTACCTCGTATACCTATAATTTTGTTTCGGGCTACCTCACATCGGTATTGAATTTTTTTGAACTTTTTCATTCTCATATCGACGAAAAAATTTTTCGTCCGTTTAGTTTGTAGGCTGCTTTTTTCATGGTACATTTTTCGCGAAATAAATTTTTTCGTACCGTTAATGAAATATGAGTAAATCGTGGAGTACCGCAGCGTACCTACCTACTTCAGTTTATTTCCTGGAATTATCTACGTAGAAATTAATTATTCACGAATATCAGATCGCCATTATATGTGCGTTTCTCGTAAGTCCTGTACCTACGATAATTAAATTTTAATTTTCATAAAAATTTATCACGCCAATTATGGCCTGAAGTAGGACCTACTCGATACGAGCAAATTCATATTTTATATTTCGACAAAATTGCGTGATTTAAATTTTAATGTCTTACCGAACCCTTCTTCAGGGCCGTAAAGAGGAAATTCGAGCCCGGGGAGAAAAACTTTGTAGGCACCCTAAAAAATTTAAAATCGCATTCGCACTTTAGCTCAGTATGTAGGATTTATCTGTGGGAGGGGTTTTAAAATACTGGGAAAAAAATTTTTGAATGGTTTTTCAGTAGATTTTCCATGAAAATCTATTATTTAATTTTATTTTTTTGAGAACGCCGGCCCCTAAAAATCGTGATACCCCTTCTCCCCTCTCTCATCAGTCCTGCCGTCCTTTAACAAACGATTTTCATAGTTTAAGTCAATAAACGATTAGCTTGGTACCTATACCTATAGCTTCCAAAAATAGATGTACCCACTAATTAATAATTTTTACTTCTCCAGCGTTTACCAGCCAAGAAATTCAAAAAAAATGAGATTAAGGAGGAACCGGAGTCGTTTGAAAAAATACCAATTTCCGTTACCGGCCTAGCTTACGTTGGATTTTACATTTTGTTGTTTCTGGGATATCTGAGCCAATTCATATTCCCTCCAAAAGTGGCGAAAGAAAAGAACAGAGAAGTAAATATACCCGTTGTAAATTAATTTCTAACTTATATTAATTTTTCTAGAAAAATTAATGGCATATACTTTCTTAGCCTACATAGTACAGATGGTAAAAAAGAATCGCGACTATACGAATATGGCCGCGTTCAAATATGCCTAGAGCTAGGCCGTAGCTTCCGGAGAAGCCACTCCAACTTTGGTAGTAGATACAGTACATAATAAAAAATTATAAAATATTCAATCAACCTACGTCCTGTTCTCAATGACTAAACAGTTAGGTTTACTAATAGTAATAGCATGACATTTAGAAATTTACTTAAACATTAAGTTATTTGTCTATGTAGACCCATCGAAGAGATTCCTCTTTCACTTTTTTCGAAAGATATTAAGCAGCTCAGCAGACCCACCTTGGAAATTCTGAAGGTTAAAGAAATTTCAACTTATGCCACTGAATAGTCATCAACTGGCGCATTTCAATTATAAAATAATCACTAGACTGATTATCTTGCCTTATCTTTTTAATACATAGCGCAAAGGGCGGAAAATCATCGTAGGTGTCTGTGTAAGAAGAACTTTCGAACTATGCGTGAATCATAATATACCTAGCCTTATGAAATTTGCTCCAACTCAAATTTCAGAAAGGGTATGACTACAACCAGGAAAAATGTTGTTCTTGTTTTTGAGATAAAATTTTCCGATTTTCCTCCCACCACTGGGTACTTGGAAGAAAAGGGTAAATTTTCAAATTTTGCCATCGTGGACAAATGGTCTAGTCAGCGCGGGCAATGCGAGCCATTGCGATTTTAAAACATGGGTGACCATTTTCAGCTCTCTACATTGGTCCTTTCTCGAGTTATGTTGGAGCTAGTTTTTTCACTTTTCATTCAGCTTTTGATACAAATCATAGGCACCTTCTACGAGGATATATATAATAATATATATATATATATATATATGATGGAGACGACATGTTACTGTTGTACAATGGGATCCAATGTCATAACATCTACACCAAGCACGTGTACACTGGCATACGAAATACCCAACATCAACCGACATCGACCAATTAGAATAATTAGATTCTCCGGAATGAAGTATTTTGAACGCCAATGTTTATAAACAAATGCACTTGGCAATATTTTTTCATCCTATCAGATTTTTAGAAAAAAAAAACAAGTGGTGCCGACAGCACTATCCATAGGTGCGACACCATAACCACCTTTGTGTTATCTCCAGCATAAATATATATTCACAGGGCACCTTCCATATGTCTTATATGTATAGGACAGCACCTATGTAACTACCACATAGCACAGGAGGTATATTATAGCCTAGCCTACATTTGTTCTCTTTTGGTTTCTCTTCTTTGTATCAGTATTCTGAGAAAAGCAGAGTTCTAAGACTATAGTTTTTTGATAAAATAATGTATGGCTAAAGAAATAAGAAAACCAGTTTTGAAAAAAAAAAAAAAAAAAAATCATAGTTGCTAATGAAATACAATGAATTGTGAATTGATGAAAAAATTTTTGACGGAAGCAGTTAACACACAAACGATTAATTTTATCTTCCATTAATAATTCATTGTTACTAAATTAAAACCACAAATAACAATGGTCGTGAATTTTGTTTAAATTAATGAACGTAGCGATAGTCTACAAGATTTTTCATCCATATGGTATTTACAACAGGACTATCCAGAATTATACTCCAAATTTGAGCAATTCTATCTGAATTATGTGTTCAGGCGGATTAGAGACAGTTGGGAAAGACCACTGAGTAGTGTACCCGGAGATGAAATCGTCATTAAGGATAGGATTTCAACCGATAATGGATGGACTTTCGAGTAACTATTAATTTTTTGTTTCACTTCAATTCTCATCACCAAATTGCATTAAAAGTTATTTTACAGGTTCACTGGCACTGAAACAAAATATTTAAATTTAGGTTCCTACAATTATTTGGGTTTTGCTCAATCATCTGGACCATGTGCCACTGCAAGTGCTAATGCTGTAACAAAATATGGATGCGCTACTGGGAGTACAGCGAAAGAGCTAGGTTTTGTTTATTTATTTTATTTTCTTGAATTTAAAGACTCAAAATTTTTTCCATAATTGGTACGTTCTATATGGTAATGAATTTTAAAATTACTCAAGCTTCAGTAAAATCAAAATATAACTATTGCATTTTTATTACTCAAAAAATACAATTCCATTTTTAACTTTTGGGACCCACTGAGTCTTATCCGTGTACATATAAAATATATTCACCAGCTATAGCTGGTAATGGAATGGACGTGTGGTCAGGTTCATCGTATTTGTCTGGCAGATGAGTAGGATGCTAGTTCAAATCCGAAATTCAAAAGTCCTACATGTGGTGACTTTCAACGTGTGCTGGACACGCATGCAACTTAGTGTTGTACAGTAGACCTCATCACTCCCCTTTCTCCTACAAGTCACTGACAGATGGTGTCCTATATTTAGTAAAACTGTGCTCATATATGTAGGTAGTTCACGACTGTGTGTGTAAGGTGTAGGCAGCACGCTGTTCAATCTAACCTACCACAGCATCTAAGAATGCATGTCATTTGACTCATGTTGAGTCTTTCTTGAGAGGAAGGATCCACCACATTTTGTCCCTCAATAAAATATATTTACCAACTACAGCCGGTGGTAAAATGGTTGTGTGGTTAAGTTTATCACTTTTGGTTGAATAATATGTAGGACACCAGTTCAAATTTTCAAACAGGCAGTCTTTCATTATGAAATTGCAATCATATTTCATTCATTTCAAACAGTTTTTTTATCATTGTATAATCAATCTTACGACTGCACCGCTTGTTTTATCTTACTAGATATACCTACTTTCATGCAATGATAAACAGCCTTCATTTATTAATTCATTTAGAACTACACATAATAGGGTACCGGACATGATTTTCAGTAAACATATTTTCAAATTCTTTAAAAAAAATAAAAAATATCAGTAAAAACCACATTAAAATTGGTTGGATAGAATGGGAGAAAATGAATGGTAAAGTTGAGTTGTCAAAAAACGTTGTGATATTTTTTGAGCAGTGGGTGTGATGTCATAGAATTGACACATCAGCAAACTTTTCACCTCTTTCAGAGGTTTCTCATTCATTCATTCCTCACTCTCCTGCGTTTGAACATTGGTTTAGTTAAGCTCATCAATTTAGAAAGTTCATGGTGACTCTGAGGGAGGGGATGAAAGGATGTGCACTTGCACCCCCACCCCCTTATTTATAGACAAATTCAAAACATTGAAAAACAATAAAAACTAAGAAAATCAAAAACCAACCATTCCTTATTTGTTTTTATATTAGAGCACAGCCTTGAGAAAAATTTTTGGTGGTGCCTGAGGAGTTATTTACTTTAAGGGCTGAGTTCATATCTGCAAACCCATTTTCAGATTTAACCCTTCATTTAGCTCCCTGTAGCCCAAGAAATGGAATTAAGATAATATTCTTGGATGTTATTGAGTGATACATTGATAATATTGTTTTTTGAGACTCTGAGTTTACATTTATAATCCATTTTTAGATTGAACCCTTCCTCGGCCCCCTGTGACCCCTAACAGGGGGTTAAGATAATATTCTTTGATATTATTGAGTGATATATTATTAATAATATTTATTGAGGTGCTGAGTTTAGATTTGCAATCCATTTTTTTATCAAACCCCTTATTGAGTCCCCTGTGACCCCAAATAGGTAGTTGAGATACTATGCTTAGATATTATTGAATCATACGTCATTAATAATATTTTTTGAGGCGCTGAGTTTAGATTTGAAATCTATTTTTAAATCAAACACCTCATTGACCCCCCTGACAACCTAAACAGGGGGTTCAAATAAAATTATTAGATATTATTGAGTGATACACCATAAATAATATTGTTTGAGGCATTGAGATTATATTTACAATCAATTTTTAAATTGAACCACTTTTTTTCTTCCTGTAGCCCCAAAAAAGGGATTGCAATTATATCTTCCCTTATTATTGAGTGATTTATTATGTATTGGATGCCCATATTTTTTGAGACCAACAATAAACAACAAAATTCAGAAAAACCACTTGCCCAGCTTACTTGTAAGAAAAATAAGATTTTTGTATTTATACTCAGAAACTTGTAAAACATTATAAACAATATATCACACAATAAAATGTGAAAAGTTAAAATTAGTTAGTTATATCTGAACCACTTTGGATCACATTATAAGGAGTTGAATGAAGAAATACATGTCAAAATAAAACTTCAAGTCAAAAAAAATTACCAATAATGTATCACACAATATAATAGGGAAATTCAAAATTATCCCCTTTCAGAGCCCCTGTGGGATCACATAATGGGTAAAATTAAGAAATTACGTCAAATTCAAATTTAGCAGCTAAAAAACTATTACCAATGATAAATTACACTACAAAATACGAAAAGTCAAAATTTCTTCTCATTTTGAGCCTTGGAGGTCAAAAATTAGTCAAATGAATAAAATAATGTCAAATTTTAACTTGGTACCTCAAGAAACATTACAAATGATGTATTACATAATAATACAAAAAAAAACAACAAAATTGGGCCCTTTTATGAGTCCCTTGGGGTAAAAAAATTGATCAAATTAAAAAATTATAGACAAATTCGAACTCAGCACCTCAAGAAACATTACAAATGATGTATTACATACTAAAATGTAAAAAAACAAAATTGGGCCCTTTTTATTGATCAAATTAAAAAACTTAAGGTCCAATTTGAACTCAGTACCTCAAAAAATATTTTTTTTAAAGCATAAACAAACAATATTATACCACCTTTGTGTTGAGTTGGATAATTTCAGTGTATATATGTTGAAAGTTCCAAGAAAATGAATTTTTGGCCCATATGTGCTGCCCCTTTCTTATTTTTGGGATTTCAAAAAAAAAAATTGGATGTGATGCTCAAGCACCCTCATAGCAATTTTCAACCTTCTACCTCAATGGGAAGTACAAAAAATAAATACAGATAGAAACCCAAACTTATTGAATCTTATTTACTTAGGTGATAATTTAGACTTTGAGCTTTCTGTGCCAAAAGTTTTCTTGGGTCCTGAAATGAAATGTGCGCCCATCCTTGCTTCAAAGTCATTTTTTAAAGTCAATTTTGTTCAGTAAATTTTCTCCAAAAACCTACTTAAAAATGAAGTATTAATGAGATGTATTGAAACCAGCAACCTCAGATAATGAAAAATACAAAAACATCAATTCTATGACATCACAACAACAGGGTGCGCATCGAGGTACCGTTTTTTGTGCAGCAGAACTTTGACATCTTATATCTTCCTTTCTATTTAATATTTTTCAAAAAAAATTTCAGAACCTTCATTCACAGGCCTTAGACTACCTCTCCCATTAATTTCAAGTAATTCTGAGAAGCATGTCCGGTACCCTATTATTTTATCAATCATATCGAAAAATCTGCCATAAATTTAGTATTAAAAATAATAAAACAGGCCAAAAATTAATTTTTTCGATTTTCTCATCCAATGATATCTTAAAATATTTTTTATTTTTATAAACTACAAGCCCCTGAATATCACCTCTAGAACTGCTACGAAATGTAAATGTAGTATAAGAAGTACATAAAAATTTTAGATATAATTTCACTAATATAGCTATTAGAAATTTGAAAATTAAAAATATGGTTTCCAATGAGGTTAATTTTTGTTTCTAGAACTTTTAATTTCTGTTTCTATTTTAATTTTCATTTAAAAAAAAAATTTTTCAAATTGGTTCTGTTTCCAAAAATTTTTGTTTCAATTTTGCATTTATTCTCTATTACCTATATATGGTTTTATCTAGGTTGGATAAGAATCGTGTTAGGATAATATGGTTTTAGCTACAGGTGGGATAAAAATTATGACATAAGTAAGTCACTGGAGATATTTCACAAACAACAACAGCAAATACCTGATATAGCCCTCTTGTAATTTGTGAATTTTAGAAAATAAATTTTCAGTACCTAAATGTATTTAAATCAAAAATTTCAATTTATTTATAAGTAGAAAACAAAATATTTTTAGTTTCACAAAACATTCCATTTCTGTTTGATTTCAGTTTTTCAAAATTTATTTTCTATTTCTGTTGGTTTTTGACATATTTATACTTAGGTACCATGAATTTAAACAAATTATGTAGCGAAAAAGAAGAATTTCCTACGTTATCCCTTCTGCGAATGGACTGTGAAATGTTTTTCTGACCATAGGACAAATAATTCTATAGTATTTAATTGTAGGATAGTACTGTAGGTAGATATTTGTGTGGGAGGAGGCAACGAAGGAAATTGGAAATCTAAACTAAATAATTATAAGGACCTAACTATAAACAAAAAAACTAATTGCTTCCCATTTTTCAGGCAATAACCCGTTGCATTTGCAGTTAGAAAAATTAACAGCTCGATTTCTTGGTGTTGAAGAAGCGATAGTGTTTGGTATGGGTTTTGCTACAAATTCACTAAACATGTCCTCCATTATACATCCCGGATGTTTGGTGATAAGCGATGAAAAAAATCACGCGTCGTTAATATTGGGATTAAAATTGTCCGGTACTACTGTCAAAATTTATCATCATAATGGTGAATATGTACCTACCTACGGAGTTTAATTACTAGTGATGTGTTGGTAGTTCAATAACTAGTTCATTTTAATCAAACAATTCAGTGACCTAAATGACCAAGAGCTAAACTCTCAAAGAACTATAGTTTGTGACTGATTTGAATTTTTAAAATGATGAAATGTGTTGGAAGAAAGTGTATGTTATCTAAACTAAACAAATAAACACGAAGCAAAAATAAATAGTTCATCAGTTGAGAATGAGATGTGAGAAGAATATACATGTAATGAACTAGAGGACAATACATTTTTCTGTTCACAGTTTACAAGTTTTTCATTCATTATCATTCTTATCATTTAGGTCATGATGAACTAGTTCATTGAACTAGAAATTTTTGTGACCTAGACTGAATGAACTAAACTTTAAAAAAGACCTAAAATTCCCATCACTATTAATTACCAATACAACATTTCATCACTGTATTCTAAATGTAAGAAATTTTAATCGCAATCTATTTGCCAGACATGCGCAGTTTGGAAGACGTACTGATTGATGGAATCAAAAATGGCCGACCAATAAGCGGTAAACCATGGGATAAGATTTTCATCGTCACTGAAGGAATTTTCAGCATGGAGGGCTCCATAGTTAAATTACCATCAATACTGGCATTAAAAAAGAAATACAAAGTAAGAAGATTGTAGTACCTATATGTTCAGAAGTGAAATCCATTAACCATGTCGAACACACACACAGTATAAATTTTCAAAACTAACGTGTCAGAAGTATGGAGAAATGCCTTAAAATGCGACGATATTTCATTCAAAAAACAAATAAAAATAATGCAATTTTAATCGGATGTCAGTACCTAATTTCCTTACCTTACTCGAGAGAAAGGCACTTACAAATAATGTAAAATAGAATGATCACATTAGTTTGTTCGGACAAAATTTGAGAGGAAAAATTTTCAAAAGAAAGTCGAGTGACAGCAAAAAAACCATAAACAAAAATGAATTTCCTAGATACAATTTCGTGTCTTAGCCATAGACTTCTGTCATTATCAGCACATACATTAGGCACTACGTAATCAAAAGCAATACAAAACCCAAATTTATATTTTAGTTGAATACGTAGGTACCCAAGTATTTGGTATTTATGTACATAGGTCCAATACTATGTACCTACATTAGACACCACCTATCATCAGCCAAAGCGAAAAAGTTCAACAGTAATTTTCCCATGTTTACCAACTGCCTTGTCCCAAATAAACTGACCACCTGTTTCTATACCCAGTCCAATTTAAGATGATCCCTGGTTTCAGCGCAATGCTGTCATAAATACCCTTTGAATATTATATTCCACAGAGATATGCCTAGCATTACATATCAATGACAACTATACGTATCAATTTAAATCAATCGTACTGGCTGGTCGGCGTTTTCTTCGATATTTGTCACGTAAAAGTAGCTGTATAATGCGGTAAGGGTCGACACTACCTCTCTCGCCAAATGTAAACGATAAAAAAAAAAGAAAAATTAAATATTGCAACCATAAATTGCAGAAACAGAATGCATTTCTATTTTTCTCGCAATATTCTGAGAGTGGGTGTTTTTTTTTTCAATTTTCATAAATTAAAAGAAAAAATCAAAATAACTGATTTTTTGCGATATCTGACACTTCTTTATTACTTATAGTTGTAAACTGTTTTTGCTCTTTTTAAAAATAAATGTCGATACTTTTCTTGCGAGAGATTTTCAGAAAAATCTTGCAAGAAAAATTCTGCAATTTATTGCTCAAATGTAAACACCCCCGCGAGTTGACTGTCGGAAAGTTGGAATTAATATGTCGCGATGTTTATCTCAGATGTAAACGTACCTTAAGTGATCTGATTTCTTTCAGTTTTAGTCTGTTTGTTTTGGGTTGTCCTTGATCAGCGATTTTCATTGTAGAACTGCATTTGCGTCAGAATGGATCGACAAATTTTTACGAATAATATAGGTATATCGAAGGAAAGGACGTTAGATACATACCTACGTAATGTCAAAATGTCAGTTATATTTTCCAAACTTCGGATGGGGAAGGAAGATAAGGGAAAAAAGAGTAAAGGTGGCCTGATCGTTGGTTGATAATGCCAGAACATCCCAGACTAATTGCACCAGAACGGATAGATGGGTCAATTGTAATCAGTGTTATCTGTGCGAATTATTCGCAAGGTAGGACACTGGACACAGCTCTAGTATCACTTTAATCCTGATGATTCTATAGTCAAGATCACCATATTGATAGTTAAAATGTCAATTTAATCTGTTTTTCATCCTTGTTTATCAGTGAATAAATTAATATTTTTTTTCTTCAAAAAATTGAACGGGCTTCAAAAAAATAAAAAATGCGATAAAAATATGAAAAATAATATTTCTGAAATTTATCCTGCTAGATCTGTAGGTCTAGGGACTGGAATTATTGAAGTCAGCGCTCTCTTCCTTCAACATATAGGTAGGCTTTATATGTCAGTTCCATCAAATTTTGTGAGAAAACTTCTTTATTAGCCGACTTCAATAATTCCAGTTCTTAGACCTATACTCTATTCCAAATAAGAAAGACATGAGGTCATGTGTATAAGTTGATGGACCAATGGAAAGGAATAGGTAGAGATTCACCGTATTCAACAAAGACTGTATCCAAAATAATGTGGTCTACATCAATAAGTTAGGTTAAAAACGACTTTTTAAAAAATACGCTTTTATAATTTGAAGAAGAAATTAACGGCGAAAGAGAAAAAAAAATTTATCTTTTTTTTCCAAGTCAGAAACAAACAAAAATTGGAAAAAACAACTGATAAAACGGATGCAAGTGTATGTGTGCGTGTGTCACAACACGAGAAAGCAGCGCTGAAGTTGGTCATCGGGTGTACTTCAACATAATGAGTGAGTAGAATAAAAAGGTATAATATTTTTAGCTTGATGTAGCTGTGAAATGTGACTGTCTGTGTGACATCATGTCTTCCTTATTTGGAATAGACTATAAATCTTGCTCGATAAATTTTAAAAGGATTATTTTTATCTATTTAGCCCATTTTTTCACGTGTAAACATCTTAGCTCTTGGTAGGGGCTATACGAAACTTACAAGCGTCTCGTTGATATTTTTGTGTGTGTATGTGTGTGGTGTGGTTGTGTTAGAGAGCCTCTAAGACAAGTACGCACAAACTTCATTAACTGTTTTGGGAAAACTATACATACTTTCGAGTAATTTAATTTTTTCGTCACATTTATCGATTTGAATTCGATATTCTGATGAGAAATTCTTTTAAATTATTAAAATAATTCATTTCATGTTATTAAAATGATCCATAATTGTTGGAAATTATTTTGTTTTTTGTCACTGCCTATCGATATAACATCTAGATGCAGAGAAAAAATCAAAATTAGACAAAAATGGTGTATGCTGATGTTCATCTCAGAGATTCTTGGTCTGATAGAAATTTGGTGCGCTATTAGTTTAGTAGTTTCCGAGCAATATGGAAAAGAAAAATTTCTGGAGAAAATGTTGTGTTCATTGTTTCGAGAAAACTACCAAACAAACAGACTTGAAATTTTTACAAAAGATATTATTATATGGGAGCAGGTCTGAAGGAAGTTTTGTGCTCATTCAGTTTGAAGACTGGAAAACAAAAAATTCCGGAAAAAATCATTTTTCCAGGATTCTGAGAAAAGGAAAAAAGCGAACTTTTGCGATAGATTATCTTTATGTAAATGCAAGTCTGATAGAAGTTTAATGCCTATTAATTTGGTGGTTTTTGGTAGAACTAAAGAAGAATAATTGTTAGAAGAAATTTTGCGATCACGGTTTTGAAAAAACTACGAAGGGAATGGGGTTAAAATTTTCACAAAAGGTATTCCTTGTATAGAATCAGATTTGATAGGAATTTTGGGCCTATTGATTTAGTAGTTTCCGAAAAAACTATAAATCAAAAAAGGCCCAGAAAATCGTTTTTTAGAAGTAAAACATCGATAGATCGATATCTTTAACTAACTTTGAAAAACAAGGAGGAAGTTATCAATTTGATCCATATATATATATATTATTTTTTTGATGTTTGTTCCTGCATATTTTCTCAACCTGGTCACCGATTTTGATGAACTTTTTTTTAAATGATAGAGGATGATTCCATGGTGGTGTCATAAAATATTTTTTGAAATCGATGAGATTGTTTTGGAGTTATCCTTAAAGAAAAGAACTGTTAGTTTTGAAGTAATATCAATTCTATAAACCAATATTTTATTCTCGTAGCTTTTCGAAGATATCCAATTAGGAAACCTAATTATTCTCAGACATGGTAACACCATTAAAGTATAGTAGAAGCTTGCCATCCTGAGCTGTAAACTCAGCGATAAAATTTCATTCACAGGCATATTTGTACTTGGATGAAGCTCACAGCATTGGAGCATTGGGTCCGCACGGTCGAGGAGTTGTTGACTATTACGGCTGTGACCCAAAAGACGTGGACATACTGATGGGTACATTTACAAAATCATTTGGCTCTGCTGGAGGCTACATCGCCGGATCAAACGTAATGAATTGAATGTATTATTATTTCAAATATACGAAATGTAGTTTCAGTACTATAACAGTAATTATAGCAGTAATAATTATAACAAAAGACAACTACAAAATAAGGTTACTATCTGTCCGGAAAAACCCGGACATATCGGGTATTTTAGAATTCGAATCCTTGCAGGACGGAAATTTTAATAATGCTGAAATGTCAGGAATCTTTCTACTTTCACGAATGTTTAATCTTTCTAATTTTCAAAGGAAAAAAATGATCGAATATGATTATTCTTG